>LUFD01000565.1:0-27952 GCA_003025255.1 Cordyceps pruinosa
GGCGACGCGGCGCAGCAGGACGCCTCCGCGGCCGCGCCCGCCGACGAGATGGACATGAGCGACGACGACGACGACGACGACGACGACGACGAAACCACACACCGAGACGCACGTCACCCCGCCGCCACCGCCGCCGCGCCTCCCACCCGTCCCTCCACAAGCTCCTCCGCCGCCGCCGCCGGCACCGGCCCCCGCAAGGCCCGGCACGACCAGCAGACGCTCGCCATGGGCCACGCCGTGTACCTGGACACGCTGGTGCACCGGCTGCTCCTCACGGAGGCCGCGTACACGCGGCCGCTGTACGCGCTGCTCGTGCACATCGACCACCTCGCGGCGCACGTGCGGCGCCTGCACGGGCTCTTCACGGCCGCCGACCTCGAGGCCGACGCCGGCGTCGTCGACGGCGGCAGCGCCGACCGCGCCGCCGAGGAGGCGCAGGTGCTGCGCGCGCTGCGGGGCGTCGCCGCCTCCGTACGCGCCGCGCTCGACGACGTCGTCGCCGCGCTGGAGCGCCTCAGCGTCGACGAGGCCTTCCTCCGCCGGTGGGAGGGCGAGGACGCCGCCGCCGCGCGCGCCGGGGAGGACGGGGAGGGCCTGGCGCCGGGCGAGGCGTACCGCCCCGCGCGCGTCGGCGGCCTCAACAGGCTGCTGATGCAGCTGAGGTTTGGCGGCTAGACGCGCGAGAGCCGAGGAGGGGCGTGCGGAGAAGGGGGTATATCATGAATGTACGACAAAAGTATTCACGCAAGGGTCATGGGCTGCATAAGCGCTTGTATGGTTCCTTATAACGACAGAGTAACGACGCTATTCACAACTGAACGTGCCATGGTCATGCCTCCAACTTTAACAACCTTGCTTTCACCGCAGTCACAAGAAAAGGTGCCCATTTAAACACAAGGGAATCATTGCATCTGCAAACAAAAGGTGAATTTCATTACAACGAAACTTGCAAACATGGCGGCCTGTCCACGGAGCCCCCCCTCATCCAGCTCCACTAAGGCTGGCTGTTCCATCCCACCCAGTTGCGCGCCACGACGCGCCACACCTTGACCTCGCCGCTGCGCAGATCGTCCAGCTTGTAGCTCTCCAGCTTGACCTTCTTGTTCTCGCGGCCCTGCTCCCAGGCACGCAGCTTCTTCTTGGTGCCGTCCCACTCGGCCACAATCGCCACGTGGTCCGGCTTGCCCACCTCGGCGCTGTACTTGGCGTGCATCGCCCCGTGCTTGCCCTGGAACTTGCTGTTGCGGAACGACACAATGTCGCCGGGGCGGATGACGTCGTGCTGCTGCGTCGACGCGTTGGCCATGTTGGAGTAGACGAGGGCGCCGTACGCACGGGTGCCCACAGGCCACAGAGCGCCGTTCAGGGGACGGAGCAGCTCGAGAACCAGGCTCTGCGGTGAGCCATCACCAACAACGCTGTCCTTCTTGGTGGTCGCGGCATCGACAATCTGACGGCCGAATCGGTCATGGAATTCTTCCATCTCATCCTGGCGCAGAGTGCGGGGAGGGCCTTCATGCTTCTGGTTGAGCTCAACATCGGCGGGGTTGTAGGGATCGAACCGTACAGTAATGACGGTTTGCGAGTAGTCTTGGTATAGAATAAAAATTTCACGTGTAACAATCGTCTTCGCCCCTTGGTTGTTCGTGGTCGACTCATCCGACTCGAAAAAGATATCACGGCGACCCTGCAACACAGGAGGCAGCTGATTCGCTTGCTTCCACCAACCACTTTGCACACTCAGGTCAACATCATTGGCAATGAATCCAGACTCCAACGATTGTCTATGAATATCCACAGAACGCCTGTTGCTGGTACTTGTGCGTGTGCCTTCCATCGATTGTCGGCCGCCAGGTCTCGCACCAGTTGGTGGTAGTGGTAGGCGACGCTCGGCCGTAGGGGTTGCGGGTGATCCGGCAGTATCCGCAAAGTACGCCTCCTCCTCAATCTTGGGGGTCTTGCCTGAGCCTCCGCCTATCGTAGGAGAGCTGTAGTTAAACGGATCATAGTCTTCTGAGGATGGCGCTGCGGCCGGCGGTGGCGGAGGAGGGGCCGCGCGAGGTACCTCGACTGATCGCCGTTTGTTCTCTACCGAAGCAACGGGAGGTAGCGGCGGTGGAATGACACGGGGAGGTGAACTAGGCGGGATAGGAGGAGGGCGGTTTTGAGGGACCTCGGCTGTGGGGGACTGGAGCAGACTGTCGTCCACGCTTGAATCACGAGCATGGGCTTTCAATGCGTCCTTGTGGGGGACTGAAGACGCAATATCAGTGTCATAATCACCCTCGTACTCGGTGCTTTCCTCACCAGCCTCATCTCCTACGGTTAAAGGTCTGGACGGTGGGACTGGTGGAATATCAGCAGTCGACTGGCGACTAACACCACCGGGAGGCGGTGGTGGGGGTGGCCGGCTTGCCGCTGGGGGGGGCAACGGTGCAGCGCCCGGGATAGGAGGAGGTGGTCGACTGTTTCGTTTATTTGAAGTCGGGGCCTCGTCGAAACGCGGGGACAGCGGTGGCGACCGCACGGGAAGTCGCGGCGATTGTGCCAGCGTGTGTTCGGAGTGAGACTTTCCACCAGAGAGCTCATCGTCTGATTCGGAGCCTTCGGTGGCAGACTTGATGGCTGGTGCAGGAGTTGGGACCGGCGGCCGCGGTGCTAGAAAACGTTAGTAAAGTGTGGGCGTTGTTGACGGGTCTACTCACGCTCTGAAGGGATGGGAGGGGGCGCCGGGCGACCACCGGGCACTGGAGGGGGAGCACGGGGTGCATCTGAGCGAGAAGCAGGCCCCGGGGTAGCGTCGTCGTCGTCGTCGCTCTCTTCTTGCTCAGCATCAGCATCGTCTGGCTCGGGGATGGCCGACGACCGGATAGGGACAGGTGGAGGCGACGGCAGGCTGGGAGTAGGTTTATCGTCTTCTTGTTCGGCTTCACGCTCCTGCGACTTTTTCAGACCCCCCATTCCAGGCAACGCCATGGGAGTGGGAACTGGAGGTGCAGAGCGTTGTGTATCATCCGCACGGCTCTCTACATCGTTCTTGGGAGCCTTCTCGGGCTTGGTTCGCTTCGATAAGCCGCCCACGGGGGGGATTGGAGCACCAAACATGCCGTGGAAGCCCATGCCGCCACTCATTTTAGCCATTCTAGCACGTAGCTCCTCTTTTCGTCGAACTTCGGGATCCACATCTGCTTCCTCCTCTTCCTCTTCTTCGGCTTCCTCGTCCGCCTGTGGTTCCTCGGTGACCTTTTGTCGATCGTCTCTAGATGTAGGGGCACGTCCCAAAGTTGGGGAAGTTGGAGCGGCTTCTGAAGTGCGGTGCGTCAATGATTCCCCCTCGTCTTCGCGCTCGGAGGTATCATCCTGGCCCTCTGTAGTATCACCGGCCCCAGACATATCCGCCTCATTCCCGTCACGTGGAAATTCGGCAGCCGGGCCGCGGGATGCCTTGCGCCTGGGCGGTGGCGGAGCATGGACCGGTGCTTGCTCCTCGAGAGAAGTACGACCAATGGTGGTTTCAGTATCTCTTCTTTCGAGAGGTGCGAGATCGGGATCTTCGCCTTCCTCTGTTGGCTCGCCAGCTGGTACTTCGGGTTTCTTCTTGGCAGGTTTCTTGGGCTTTTCCTTCTTGGCGGCAGCATCTGCATGTCGCTGGGCCTGCTCCTGCTGCTGTTTAGCAAGCAATGCGATGCGCTCCTTTAGGCTGGTTGGCTTGGGTTGTTCCTCCTCTTCCTCGCCGACCTCCTGCTTGGTCTCGCTTGGGAACAGCCCAGCCTTCTCGGCCTGCTCCTGGTTCTGGGCTTCCTGTTCTCTGATTTCGGGGTCTTCGGACCGGCGGTAAATCTTCTGCGTCACCTGCTCTCGTGGGATGGGAACATAGGCGTCGCGGCTGGGAGGCGGAGGCACGAAGGGCTTCTTGATAAAGCTTGAGCCGCCAAGACCACTAGGCTTGAACGGCGCGACGGGGGCTGCTGCTGGTTTGTTGAAAGCGGCGATGCGGTCTTTGAACGAGCTGCTACTCGGCTTGTCGGCAACGGGCGGAGGTCCGGATGGCTTCGGTTTGGGGGCAGGAGCCGGGGCGGCTACAGGAGCCTCGCGTGAGGTGGGCTTAGGAGGCTGCTCGAGGTTCGTCGCCGGAACCTTTGGTGCTGGCGCCGCTGCAGGCGCAGGGGCGGGCACCGGCAACGGTGGCGATCTTTGCTGTGGTGACTTGGGCTCCTCTACTTCTGGCTCGGGCTCGGGCTCGGGCTCGTCCCTCGGGGGAGGGGGAGGAGCTGCCGGGGAAGTCGGGGAAGAGACGGCAACCGGTACTGGCGCTGGCTTCTCGGCATCCGGCTCGGGTTGTTGGTGATGGGTTGGGACATCGTCAGCTTTTTTGGTTCGGGTCCGCATAGGGCGGGGAGGCGGTGTTGGCTCGAACTTTTCGACAAAGTTGCGAGGAAAGATGCCTTCCTTCTTGACCCCGTCGTCGTCGACGTACTCGCCACCGTACCACTCGATGTCCTCCTCGTCCGTGACGGTGATGACCTGGCCGATGGCGAAGTTCAAGTCATCTTCATGGGGCGAGGAGTACTCAAACAGAGCCTTGACTCGGAAGGGAGCGGCCATGGTTGAATGCGAAGGTCTCGGAGGAGACGGCGGCCTGTCCTCGAGCTGCACGACGGACAGGGCAGTTGAGATGTTTGTTGACGAGTGCGTCCTAGGGGTTGAGTCGGGCGGTGGGGCAAGGCGGGCAGGCGGCGGCGGCTGGGACACAGGATACGTGCGGGAGTAGGAGAATTGTCGTCGTCAAGATTCTAAAGGAGCAGCGAGCAGCTTGGTGCAGGGCGGGAGATGGGGCCAGAAAGGCGCAGCATGCGGCGATGGGCGATGGGCGACGGGTGACGAGCAAGATGAGGAGGCTCAGCCAGTTGCAGGAGGGCGGGAGCTCTGGGGTGGATTAGGCTGTGGGCGTTGATGTGGAGGCGGCGACGTCAGCGAGGAAGGCGGTGATGCCTCAGCCACCAAGGCTCGAGGAGGTGTCCTGGCGACGCTGGACGGTTTTGGAGGACGCGTATTGGGTTCGAGGGAGGTGACACGGGGCGCTCCAGGTCTTTCTTTGTTGCTCTACACGGGTCAGAGCCAGCAAAAAAAAAATAGAAGGGGAAAAATCAAAGACCGGCAAACGGCAGAATAGCGGGGGAGAGTCCCTCGATGCCACCCACAGCCCGTTATCTGCGCCACATATCAAGCTGGCTACGTGATTGATTGTGTGGCGGTGCTGTCATGTCCCATCCCATGTCCATCCTTATCGCGCATCCCATATCTGCAACCTGTCACCAACTTTCGACTCCGTGGCGCGACTGCTCAGCTTATTATGCATAACGAACAAAAACATCAGACTCTTCAGCAACAGGGGTCATCTTCTTCACTAGCCCAGGTTTCGGTTCCGACAACGATGCTTTAGCGACCTGTTGAAACCGATCAGCATATATGCTTCCGTTTCATGTCTGCACCAGACAGCCGTTACGGCCAGCTCGTATTAGTCTAGCTGCTATTGCGCATGGGATGGCTGCAATAGTTTTGTCAGGCATTCTTCAGCTGTGCAAGATTGGCAGTTGTTCGAGATTGCCTTCAGCGTCAGGTTGTGCTTGGTTCCGTCATCATCTCCGCCCCAGTCCAGTCCAGAGCCATCTCCTCTCGACTCCCGGTCGGTCCATCAAATGGCAGTCGCGCAGTACCCTTTCCATCCCTAGCTGATGGCTTTGTTGCTGCCAAGCAAGTCTGGCGCTCGTATCGCGACTGGGCTATCTCGGAGCGGCAGCACCACGGACGCCTCAGACCGATCCCTTCGCACCTGGATACGCCACGCAGCCAGTGTCTCCGTGTAACTCTCTACCCGGGCACACACCTCGTAAACGGTCTTTTGGTGTGCGCACCGCGTCACGTCATACAGCCTTCACCCGCGTTCCACACATGCGCCACGTAGCGTCCTCACACGCTCCAAGGGGACAAGTTTCTTGCCACACTATCTCCTCTAGGTCGCTTAGGGTACACTCTCTGAGAAAGTTGTAGAGGTCTGAAGTCGGGAAAAAAGGGAGATCGCGGGCGGGTTCAACCTGCCACGTACAGAGATATGTCTTTGTCGCAATTACTGCGGCGCGGAAATATGGCGGAGCGAGATAGTATGCGCAGGCTAATAAGGAGTTGTGGTCTATAAAGGTAGGAGCCTGGTCGAACAGCATATGTCTGAACTTACAGAGTAGGGTAAGCTCATCGATCGCCGTCCATATATCCGAGTCGATCGCAATGAACGAGATACTCCGGCTAAAGCGCCGATTTTTGCAACAAAATATAACAGTGTTACAGGCCGCGGATCCAAAAGCGAGTTGCATGTCTGCAGCGGAGTCCCGACCGGAAGCCTATTGAAGAGTGTGAAGTGCGCAGCCCCCCTACCAAGACAGAACAGCAGGGCGGATGGTGGGTGGCGGAGAATGGAATTGCAAGTTTCCTTCAAGTTGATGGCAAAAGCAATGTTCTGACTATGTACTACTGCCACACCGTGCGGAGAAATTCAGCCTCGGCGAAGAGAGAAGAGCCCTTCGAGAATAAGATAGCGACGAGGAAAAATAACGCCGATTTTCTATTCTTCCGACCCCAAGTTCTTGGAGCGCTAGGATGTTTCCAGTTGCTCATAGGGGAGACGATCAAATTGCCCTTTTGGATGGCATCAATGCGTGCGGCGGTGTCTTCTCCCCCCATCTCCATCAACTCCGTCCCTGCCCTTGACCATGCGCTTCTACTCAGCAGCTATTTTTGCATCACGATTCACAATTCAGCATGTTCCATTCCTTCCCCCCAATGTCTCAGGCGTAGAAACAGAGTTGACGCCGCGTCAACCTTTGAACCGAGATGGGAAAGCGGCAACACCCGATGGCGCAAGCCCCTTTCTTACCGATCAGCGCTATGCGGGGTGCACGGCTGGATTTACCCCTCGCGGACGAGGCTGGAACGATGAAATGAACTCCCCTTTCTTGGCAAGATTCAGTTTGTTGTTGGCTCGGGTAAGGTGTGCTGGTCGTCCACTCCTCCTCCTTTCGTGCCAGCCTGCTCTCTTCAGGTTTGCTGAACTTGTTAAGTTGCCACTGATGACTTTGCCTCGGGCTAGGGAGTGTCGAGCTCGCCAGTGCGTCGCAGCAGCTACTAGGCTAGCATGCGGTGACTATGTGAATCCGGTAATGCGCGTATCTTATCACCCAACCAGGACCCCTCGGCGTCATCCAGTGATCTCATCCCCCTCGTAGATCTGCCTTTGTCAGACCTTACTGAGCACGCCGGTGACAAATCAGAGCATCCAGCTAGTGCCACAAGCCCGCTATGCTACCAAGGTGCGGGCGGGCGACGGCGTCCGCAGTCATATTCACCGAGCATCTGCGGCACTTCGTCCTACCCCCATTCACCAGCAACCACAGACGAGCAGCAAGACCATGACAGAGTTCCTCGCCTCCCTCGGCGCCCAGGGCGTGCGCCTCGTCGCCCCGGCCGACGCGAGCTTCGCCGAGCTGTGCGACAGCTACACCGGCGTCCAGGAGGGCGCCAACCCCAGCGTCGTGGCCGTGCCCGACTCGGCCGAGCAGGTGCAGGCCGTCGTGCGGGCATGCATCGCGGCCGGCCGGCCGATGGCCGTGCGCGGCGGCGGCCACGACGTGTACAAGCGCTACACGAAGCGCGGCGCGATCCTCGTCGACCTGCGCGCGCTCGGCGGCGTGTCCGTCGCGGCGGACAGGAAGACGGCGACGGTCGGCGCCGGGCTCACCAGCGAGCAGCTGCTGGCGGCGCTCGAGCCGCAGGGCCTCCAGGCCGTCACCGGCACCGGCGCCGCGGTCGGCTTCGCGGGCTGGAGCATGGGCGGCGGCTACGGCCCGCTGGACGCGCAGTTCGGCATCGGCGCGCACCAGATCGTCGGCGCAAAGGTCGTCAACGGCGAGGGGAAGCTGGTCCAGGCGGACGATCGCCTGCTGAAGGCGGTGCGCGGCGGTGCTGCGTTCTTTGGTATTGTTGTCGAGCTGACCGTCAAGGTCTATCCGCTAGACGGCGTATGTGATGGATCTCTCCACGGGCGGATTCAATGGCGCAAATGTTTGCTAATGCTGATCTAGATCCAATCGGGCGTCTTCCTCTTCGACTCCTCAGACCTGGAAAAGACGGTCACGACCGTGCTGACGGCATACAACGAGCTCGCCAAGGGTGGCTTGCCCAGCAGTCTCTGCGTGCTGCCCATCATCATGCCGTTTCCGAACGCCGGTGTCGTGTTCGCGCTGTCCTACATTTGGAACGGTCCGGCGTCCGATGAGTCGCGCGCATGGGCCGAAAAGATGGGCGCATTGGCGCCTCGCCTGCCCGGGCCTCCCATCCAGACGACCACGATGCTGGCCATCCTGCGCAACCTGACCAAGATGATCCGGCAGCACATTCGCGGCAACTGCCACAGCGCCTCCGTCACGCACCTCTCGCCGCAGGCCATATCCGTCCTGGCGTCCCAGGCGGCCAGGATCCCCGCCGCGGGCAACGGTGGCTTCTCGCTGCACATCGTGCGGGCGGACAGCCCGTCCTGTTCCGGCGCGGCGCCCTCGTCCGTCACGCCGTACGGCACCCCGCACGTCTCCATTGACATTTTGGGCATAGTGGACATTGCCGGCTCGGACGACATCGAGCAGGCCATGGTCAGCTGGGCGCAGGAGGCCAGGGATGCATTAGCCAAGGTCGATGCAGCTGCGAGCTTTACATATCTGCCTTTTACTCATCCCAACCACCTCAGCCTCGAAGGGATATATGGCGATAACCTGGAATTCATGCGCCAGATCAAGAAGGAGCAGGACCCGAATAATGTTTTTAACAGCGGCCTTGTTCGTCTGTAAATGTGTAAATTGCCCTAGTCGCAATCGGCAAGAGGGCTAGACAACAGCCACGGAGAGGATACACTCTGTGAGCACATGGACCGAGAAAGGATCATTCATTCCGGATTTCCAGGCGGGTTCATTTCACTCTTGTATCGTTCTGCTCGTATCGCTCGGAGATGTTCGCCCTCGGGCTCGTCTATTCGGCCAGGCCACTTCTTGCTTCAGTTATTGGCCCTCTCGCTCCTACTATAGTTATTTATATATATTGCAATATGTTTCAATGGGAAGAAGGACATATAGTATCTACATGTAATAGACCAATCTAGAATCCGCCGAGCGTCGCAGTGTCTGCATCGCGAAGGCCAGACTCTACCCCGCTGGCTGTATGGCTTGCATTAGCGCTCTGTACAGGCCCTTTTTAACTCCGCAGTCGAGTTTATATTATGGTTACAGCGATGGATTCTCATATATGCAAATGTCGTAAGATAAAGAGCTGTAAAGCTAGACAAAGGTGATCATCATGAGTGGCTGACAACGTGCAGTGGGCAAGTTCAGGCGCCGAGTCATTCGTAACACTGAGATCAGGGCGGCAAAAAATAATTCATTTCCACTGCTTTTTTCAGGGCTCAAGCACGTAGCAGGCAACGCCCTCGTAGGTGTATCCCAGGTGTCGGACCGCATTATCCATCTCCGTGGCGCTGATGGTATAGAAATGGTCCCTCTGCCCACCACTGTAGGCGCGGTAGAACGGAACGTTATCGCCGCCTTCTGCTCCGTACACCCAGCCGGTGATGCCCTCGTCCTGGTATCCGAGGTTGCGGACCGCGTTGTCGCGCTCGGCGGCCGACGTGGTGTAGAAGTGATCCGAAGCGCCGGGGGACCACGTTCGGTACAGCGGGATGCTCTTGTCTACCTGTCGGGAGTAGATGCGAGCCGCAACGCCTTCGCCAGTGTAGCCGTATTTGGTGATGGCATTGTTGTACTCGTCGAAGTTGGTGGTGTAGAAGTGGTCCTTTGCGCCGCCGCTGTACGCGCGCCACAGCTCGGTGAGTAATTTGGCTTGTACCTCCTTGGGATATGGTCAGCACGCGACGATTTTCTCACGATATTTTGCTTCGAGTGAGGGACTACGAGGGTATGGGTAGCTTCATACAGCAGTGGCCGGGGCCGCAGAGACAACCGCACAAAGGGCGGCAACGACAGTGAAGAATCGCATGGTAGCTCGTGTTTGTGCTTTGAAAATCTTGAGCGAGGCTTTAGAATGTTGCTATTTTGTTCTCCTATTGTAATTTGCAGAAGGTATTACGACTATTTATGTTCTCGAGCAATGATCTCGGGAAATACATTTCCGGGAACAGCTTTCCTCCCATGCTACGTTACACATCATCTGCTCTTCGGCAGTTTTCTGTCCGAAAAGTTCCCGTAATCCCCAGTGCGGTTAACCGGCTCCCCGTTGACGTAGGAAACATTGCATGTAGCTGAAGAAAGCTGAGCATATAGAACCTGTTCCAGACTCTTACACGGCAGTGTCACCGTGCATCATGCAGATGCTCCTGCTGCTTGTCGGGTTCAGCTTGGAGCAATACCACTCACAATCGCTTCAAAAGTGGAGTAGCTGGAATGCATTCTTGGCGATTCCTTCGAAAAGGACCTCATACCTTGAGAGACGGAAGAATGAACAAATTGTTGCCATTCATAGGAGCTCAGTCCGTCACGTGCGGCAATACGATGGGTGCGGGAGAAATAGATTAAGAATGCCAGCTGTGTTATCAATCAATTTACTGGCGTCGTATATTCACTCAGAGAGCATAGCAGCACCATGTGGTCTTTATGAGGTACTTAATCTGGCAGGTTTATGTCCGGGCTTTCGTCAAGGATACACACTTCTCAACACGCCAAGCCACACAGCACAACTGATCTCTGTCGCTGATGGCAAGCTGAGGTAGATCTTCTGCAGTACATTGTCTTGATCAGTGATGCAATGTATTATTGATGCCACCCTGTGAGTCACTCTGCAGTTTCTGCTTGCATCCTGGAGTTGCTTTCGGAGCACCACCTTTGACATATTCTACCATCTTCGCAAGGCCGACGAGATCGCCCTCCATGGTACCTGCGAGGTCTTTGGGTACCAGCCTTCTGAGTATCCGCCACCAAAGTCAATGACCCAGGCATCCTGACTTCTGTCGATGAGAACATTGTCCGGCTTCGCGTCACCCCACACGAGGCCGTCTTTGTGCAAGCAATGTATCGTCTGCGTTATTTCAGCTACCCATCGATGCCGCAGGGGGTACGGTGCGCTCGCCTCAACTGCGCAAGTCAAGGTCCGATTTGGGCAGTCGATGTGCGTGAGAAGCAGGCCAAGGACCGTGTGGCTCTCGTCGCGGACCAGCCCAAAAAGACGAGAGATACGAGCTCGGCTTGGACGCTGCGATGATTTAATCCTATGATAGCTAGCAAGCTCCTTCTCGACGGTGCGTTTCTCTCCACGGCCCATGAGCTTGAAGAATGCGACCGTGCCATCGGGCAGCACGACCCTGCGAGGGATAGAGTCGCGCGCAGCCTCCTCGCCGACGGCAAGTAGCCTGGCCGGAGCTGGCATCCGCGTGGCTAGAAAACGCCAAACATGAGCCGTGTCTCTGCATGCTCCTCCCGTGGTCGCAAGACTAGCCTTTCTACCTCGGCCCCTAGCGTGTATTCTAGTATTTAGGCATATAAGAAGTTGTAGAGTGTTCCTTCTTTTACCTTCGAGTTGTGCGTCTAGTCGCAGAGTATGGAGAGTAGAGGTTTAAGAGCCTAGTCGTGGAAGTCGTCGACTGCATAGCCATCAAGTTCGTAGTTTTCTACTACGCTAAGGAAAAGAAGATATTTTTCCCTTAATTGAGGGGAAGATGTGAAACCGCCCTTAGTAGTGTGAACGACAAAGCGCACATAGTTGCACATTACAACAAACTCCGTGTCGGTATCTATATTTGAGAACGTGAACTCGATTACGCTCCAAGGGGGCGGTACGTCAGGGTTGGCAACTGGGGCTTACGATCCAGCGTTTATGTGCACAAGTGCTGTTATTGTGCCTTGAGCGTAGCGGTTGTCATGCTGGAATCAAAGGCCGACCAGCGGGATTCAAGGAAGTACAGCGAGACGGGTACAACGAAATAATGATGGACACAACCCCATGTATAGGCATGGGCCACGGTTTCATCTCATATAGAACTGCATCCCTCCGCCTTCACCATGGCTGCTTGGCTCCAGCTACAAGTTGCGTCATTGTAGTAACTTAGGGACTTGGTCCTTATCTCTTTCCCTCCCACCTACGCACAGCCTTCCTCTCCCGTGTAAGGAGAAATATTATCAAGCTCAGAAAGGCTGCAAAGCAAGACATCCCCACTAGCGAGACCGATACCGACGCGATTATTTGCGACACAAGCATTCTTGGCTCGGTACTCGACGGGGAGCCGGACCAGCTTCTTGCCGTTCCAAGTGATCCAGCCCACATCCTCCGTCACACCAGCGCCGTGATACTTTGTCATGCCGCGGCTGTTGCTGCTGCTGCTGTCAATACCAAGGGCCAACCAACCGGCCTCCGGCTTCGCAACTCGGATGATGCCCAGATCAGTCTGAACGACCAAGGCCTCCTGAACAAACTCAAGCCTCGACACTAGATCATCGATGAGGATGGCCTGTGAGCACTCGCCAGTACCAACGTCCCAAATTCTCAGACAGGTAATGTAAGTGTCGAAGTTGCGCATTGTGAGTACCATGGACAAGAGAAATTTTGAATCTTGAGAAAAGGCCAGCATCGGAGGTTCATGGGAGCGGTTAATTGGACCCATGACGCGCAATTTCTTACGGCCGCTCACGTCCCAGATATGGATAAAGTTGTCCCACGAGACAGCTGCAAGGAGCCTGCTGTCAGGGGTAAACATGAATGCCTTCGCATGTTCCAAATGAGGGGGGGGACCTTCATGGTCGTCCATCCGCATGACAACTTCTCGCGTGCCGACGTCAGTAATGAACGTGCTGTTATCCAGCGCGCTGGAAGCGAGGAGGCTTGAGTCGGGGGAAATTGCAACGCCGCTCACGTATTTTTTGTGTTTGTCAAATACCACTTTCCGTATTTTACGACGTGAATCCCATGTGTCGATATTAGACTTGGATAGCACCGCCGCTATCAGATCAGCGCTGGGCGAAAGTGCCCGCATCCCTCCAACGAACTGCGCCTCATCAATAGTCGCTGTGCAGGTTCCATGCTTTGCGCTCCAAATACTCAGACTCCCATCCATTGTTTCGGACAGAAACTCATTGCCGTCTGGTGCGAAGAAAGCCTGCGCCACGGCACTGACATGACTCTTGGCATCGGCCACAGCTTGGGAATGTTTGCCTAGTCCAGCATCATGAAGCTGCCACAGCTTGACAGTTCCGTCTACCGAAGAAGACGCCAAAGTCATCTGCCGGGAAATTGACAGCGACTCAACTGAGAGGCTGTGGCCAGTCAGTGTTCGCAAAAGCACCCCGGTGCTGGGCTGCCAGATCTTGATGGACGCATCCATGCTCGCAGAAGCAAGTATGTCTGAGGTGGGCGAGAATTTCACAGCCGAAACTGAGCCAGAATGGCCTTCCATGGTATGCAGCAATTCCCCGGTGTCCAATTGCCAAACTTTGACGTCATCCCATGAGCCATTGGCAGCGACCAATTGTGAATCGTAAGAGATGGCTACCGAGTCGGCGCTTGAGCCATGGTGATAGTCATGTGCCTCTATGTACGCCACACGGCTTCCAGATGCAGTGTCCAAACTGTAGAACGATCCACCATCGCAGGCAACTGCGATAATATTTGTGTCGTGTGAATAGGCCACAGCTCGTGGGTTACTGCTGCAATGGTGAGTCTGGGCGCATGTGCCATCGGCTAGATCCCAAGTTTTGATGGTTCCGTCTTTAGCGGCCGATATGAGCTTCTTCGAATCGAATGAAAAATCCAGGGAAGTCAGCTTTGCGGCGTGACCAGTCAACAAGCCCCGGAAATCCCCGGTTTTTGCTTCCCAAAGCTGCACCGCGTTTTCACTCCCAGCCGTTGCGACTAGTTGACTGTCGCCAGAAATGCTCACAGCGCAGATCTCCGCTGTGAGGACCTCGAGGTCACAAATGCGGCTGCTATTGTTGATGTCCCATAGCTGCGTCGTGGCGCTCCTACCGCCGCACACCAGGAAGCTGGAACAAGGTGACAGGGCGACGCAACCCACGCCAGATTTGCTGACCTCGAGTGTTTGTAGGCAGGGGCTCCACGACGACTGCGGATTCCGAGTGACTTTGATCCATTTCGGCAACTGGCCTGAAAACTTCTTCGCGATTCTGCTTTCAACGGGACTGAACAGGAGGGCTGAAATATACACCTGCAGAGGGTATTTCTCAATAGTGGACCAATGACACATGATGAATCGATACGCGTCGGCGACTAGGGCGTGTAGGTCACTAGGGACACTTGAAGACTTCTTCGGGTCCTAACAGGTGGTTGCGTCAGTAACGGACTAGGGATTGCCTGCAGAGAGGACGTCGACATACATGAACCAAGGTCTGAAGCTGCGCCATCATAGTCACACCCTTGCCTATGCTGTCGTCAAGACTAAGCGCCTCGATCCAGTGGAGGTAGGAAGACTCTAGGAAATCTTGAACCATGGTGGTATCGCTTAGGAACTCGGCGTACAACTCAGGATCCGCGGATTGCAGCTGTTGCATGTGCTTGACCCAGTATAGGCAAGAATAACGGACAGAAGCCAACGGATCAGAGATCGGCGACTGAACTGCGCTGATGCACGAGTCTGGGGAGACCAGATGATACAAGTCCCTCTTTAGATGGAGCTTCATAGTCTGCAGGGCCCTCGAAGCCACCGTGTAGTGGATGTTGACATGGCCAGACCACTCCGTTTCGTAGGCCAACAGGAATTGCCGCGCGGAGTTGTGGATGAAGTACACTGCATTCTCTCGGACTGTCAGGAACGAACCGCACTCTCTCACACACTCCTGGATGGCGGTGGGCTCGTCGGCAACGTCGCTCAGAGCCTCGACGGAGGCAGCGAGCTCTGACAATGACAGTGGGCGGTGCGCGACCATGGCATTCCCTAGAACTTGCCAGTAGTTGCGCGCCGCGGCAGAACTCTGCACCTGATGCACCATCCTCTTGAACACCTTGTCGAGTCCGGAAGGAAACCCGGCAAGGCTGGCTGTTACCTGCCACGACGACATCGGCTCGAGCATCTCGCTCACCAAAGCCACCCACAGGAACGTTTCGTCGGAGTTTGTAATGAAATGCTCCAACACGCGTGCCTCAACCTTGGCAGGATATTTCCTGAGCTTCTTCAAGGCAGCAACTCTGCTCTTGATAAAGGCCAAGACACCGTTGGCGACTTCTTCGGTCTTTTGCTCCAGCGCAATGACCGTGTGATCCTGTCCTGTGCGCAGCCGGGATTCAATCTCAGGCAATGCTCTGCTGGAAACGACCCAGTGCACAGGGGCCGGAGCATCAACAGGGCTTGCAATGAGCGCCAGCAGCTTGGACAAGCCTGTAGAACACTCGTCCAGTGCATCCACAACGAGATACACGGGGCCGAGGCTAGGGTCCCGCAGCATAGCTTTCAAGATGGCTGTTAGAGCCGTGGGGTCCTCAAAGAGTATGTTGCCGTCACTCTCGAAGTCCGGTTGAATATGGGAGATCAAATCCCGATGCTGGTCGATCAAAGAACGGACCAGCCCGCGGAGCACCGCGGTGGCGCTGTCGACCTTGTCGTTTCCTGCCTGGCAAAAGAAGTACGCCATGGTCGCGTGGCCCTTCAATGAGACCTCAAGCTCGTTGATGATGCCGCACATGATCATTGTTTTGCCCTTTCCCGGGTCGCCATTGATCCAGAGAAGGTGGCTCTCGGGGTTCTCAAACCAGGCCCGAAACTGCGGATCTTGAAGAATCCAGGACCAAGCCTCGTCGAGGAGTCCGCCCTTCTCGTCCTCAATCCTAGTCTTGTCGTGACGGGGATTTGTGGTAGAAAGAGCCCTGATCACTGCATTCTGTGCTTTAGTTTCTCTTATGGCCATTTCTTCCTCCTTCAGTGCCACTTGCTTTTCTTGCAGCGCCATTGTCTGAGCCCCTTGCTTCTGGGTGGCAAAGAGGAAGGTGTCCAACCTGGCGAGCAGCTGCTCGGAGAGAGCGACAGCGGCCCCAAGGCGTTGTCTGATGACTGCGGTATTACACTGTTCGGAAGAGGCCTGCAGGATACCCTCTGATTCTTTGATGTCATTCAGCTCGGCTTTCCAACCGTCCAACTTGAACAACCCTCGTACAAATTTAGAGCAGCGATGGCGGTTGTAGTAGCAGACCGACTTCATCTGATAGAGCAACAACTTTGTGTACATCTCGGTAATGATTGGCTTCATCGCTTGGCTGGAGCTTTGCGACGAAGTTTCCTGCGTATCTTCCTCGAGCAACAGGTCGGATATGCCCCAATACCACCTCATCCGCGACACCACGTAAGCAATGCCCGCGCGGTTGGAGCTGGACTCCTCAACGGGATTCAGCAAGATCTGAAGGCCAAAACAGATGCCAACCCAGGCTAGCGCGGCCTGGGGCGATGCTTCAGTCGCCTTGCCGACGGCGTCCTTGACGGTGAGTATCGCACTTACCGTCGTGCCCAGTCGGCCTATGAGTTTGGCATCTCGATTCGTTTTCTCGAGACCTTGGTCGACCAGACGCTTCATCTGCTCGCGACGCTTCACGGGGTCTCGGGAGATGATGTTCTCTTGGGATGCGAGATCGGAACTGGCTTTGTCCTCGCCTTTGTCGGTCGAATCGCGCGGGCGGGTTGCGGTCCTCGCCGCCACCGGAGCCTGGCCATCTTGCTGGCGAGCAGCATGACCCGGAACAAGCATAGTAGACAAAATCTTCTCGTAGTGAACAACTAGCTCTGCGCTCCCAGCCCTCGCCTTTTCGTAAGCGTCATTCCACAGCTCCTCACGCACGTTGGCAGCGGTTGTGTGAGCTGGAGCGGGGGAGGGGATAGACAGGGCCGTCGTAGACGACGTAGCCAACATTGTCGAGGCTGTGTGCCTGGGCCGGTTCGCTGATAGCAATATCGCTAGCTTTCTAGATGTGTCCGTGCAGGGACGAATATGGTTTTTGATAGAAAGAATACCATAGATGGTCTTTGTTGAAGGGGGGGGCGAGATACCTCAACAGCAGTGTGCGATGCACCTCGATCGATGCTGCCCCGGTCCTAGGCTGAGCGGCTGAAGCTGCATCATGCAGGGTTGAAGAACCCAGCTCTTTCTGGTGCACTTAGTCAAGGTCGCCATATTCTGGGCACATGTCCACGACTTCGGACTTGAAGCCAACCGCAGAGTGAAGTAGCGCAGTGAGGTCGCGCCGTGCAGGCTGGAATCGATTCTGAATCAGTTTCACGGCTTCCAGTCGCCAATCCACGACCGCCTCACTAAGAGCAAGCATTTGAGTGATCGGTAGGCCATTCTGCTTGCCAGGTCAACACTTCTTCGACGATGGGGATCTTTCCACAGCGGGCGGCCTGGGCAAGTATATTGTTACAGCGCGTTTTGGAGACGGAAGATCCTCCCAGTGCGAGTTTCTCGCAAAAGAGAGAAAATATATCGATATTGCCTAACGAAATAGCTGTTACTATTAGCAAAGTTAGTACCTCAGTATCCCCGTTCCACAGATCAGCACCAGCGTCCCGAAGACATCGACCGCTGCATGGGTGTTGCATCGTATAGCTACGTTGAGAGCAGTGCCAAATTGAAAATCGAAGTGGTCTATTTCGAGGTCCCCGGCAGCAACGGCAAGCCGCAACCGGCGTGTATCGCGGTCACGGACGTGAGCATGCAGACGCGTCTCCGGGCTCTTGAACGCCTTCTCCATCTCCGTCCGTTCGTTGGGTTCCATGTCGGACGAACCTGGCGGTAGGCCGTTTGAAGTGATAGTTTCAGGCGCCGAAGTTGTCGCCAAAAATATATCCAGCCACGGCATCGCACAAATTCCCATCGGTTGTGTCGATTGTTTGGAGCGAGCGCCAAGCCCCAGGTTGGCTGAAGCCATCTCAGGAGGAACAACAATCTTCCAGAACAGCTTTTGGGGCTCTCGATTTCTCTGCTGCGCATCAAAGAGCAAAAACCCAGCTGGAGATTCGAGATTGACAGTTGAAGTCAACAGGCGGATAGCGACTACAGAATGGCGGATGATGATGCTACTACGAGGGCTCTATAAGCAATCTAGGCTCTGTTGTGTGTAGCTAGAAGTGAGTCTTTTTAATAACTAATTAGTAGTTTTTAGAATGCACCGACTTACATCTCTAGAAGCTGCGTAATCGAATTCATATAACCTGCCGATATGTCTTGTATCGCTTAAACCGGAGTGATCCCTCCCTTCAGCTCTCTTTGCACGACCATGGCCCTTTTGGCGACTTTATAGCTACTCGTGATACCCTATACATCCACATGTCCTACCCCCAGAAGAACTTGTATTCTCGTTTCGCGTTCAATAGCTGTTTGTTTCATACTTGCTACAGGCCCGGAGAGCATGCCCAAGCCTGAAGAACACCCAGGGGATTGGTAATAGAGCGACCGTGACAAAGGCGAAGATACTCACGCCCCAGTCGATTCCGATGTTATTGTACACTTGGGCGCCATTTAGCGATTTTCCTTCAAGCTAATAAGCGAGGGTACTTACTGTGAATAATGAACAGCGGGAAAGCGCCCGCAATTGCATAACAAGCGAGACTGTTCGCACTGGCAGCACTTGCTACCACGGTGCCCTTGTATGTATCTGCATTGTACTGCGAGAAGCTTACAAATAGACACAAGTTACCCCACGAGAAAGGAATAATGGCGACAGCAGGGCTGGTCCATGAAATGGATGATCTCGCTGTCCACGCGAACCAGAACAAGCCGAGCGGAACGCCGACACTCCCAATCATGGCAGGGTAGAGGCGATGTTCGGGCGGCACCCTCAACGGAGGGTATTGGGCGATTTTTGGGCGATAGAACCTAGCATCACAGAAGATGCAGGTCAAGAGTCCAAGTGCACAGCCAATAGCAACAGACAAGAACACCAAGCCAGACTGCTCGAGGCTGAAGTCGTAGACGCCGAAAAAGGTGTAGGGCACGACTGCAAAAAAGCTGAACAAGACTCCAAAGTTGACAGAAATGTACAGGCAGTTGAATGCCACGACGGGCTCTGTGAGCAGCATATGGATCGGCCGGATGAGCCCGACGTTGATGAATACCTTGATCCGCGCCGGGAGTGGCGGCAGTGGTGGAAGTTCATGGCCGCGTGTCTTCAGGAGCCGCCGCTTGATTGCGGGTGCGTACGACTCTTTGCCAGTCAGTACGAGAGCCAAGGAGACGACAGCGAAGAAGAGCACTATGTACTGCGTCCACTGCCACCCCCGACGGCTGACCGCGAAGGAGCCCATGACCGGACTGCACAGTTAGTACAACGTCGGCGGGGAGATGAGCATGCTCCAGCGACGAACCTGAGTCCAGGGCCAAGGAATGGCATGAGGATAAACAGCGCCATAGCGCGGCCCCGGGTCCTGGGGCCGAACGTCTCGGCGATGGTGCCGGACCCGATGGCCAGCGCCGGCCCCCAGCAGAACCCTGCCGCGAAGCGCAGAAAGCAAAGCGCCGCGAAGTCGCGCGTCAAGGAGGCGCTGAGGGTGAACAGCGCGCCGCACAGCGCGGTCCCTCGGAAGACGGGCAGGCGACCGAGGAGTTCGGACAGCGGCCCGCCGAGGACAGGGCCGAAGCCGAGGGCAAAGACGTAGAGCGACACGGGCAGAAGAGCCGCCACTACGCCGACTTTGAACTCGCGCATCAAGGCATACTGCGCGGGGGCAATGATGGAGGTCGCGGCGGACCTTGTGTACAGTCAGTATGCTAGTGCTGGGGAAGGTGTACTGCTGAGGATGTGGATGAACCTACGCAGTGAAAGCATAAGTCGAGAGCATCGTGATCAGATGTGCCTTGCGCCAAGCTGGCCAATTGTAGGCATTCTCCGGATCCTGCTCCCAAGGAACGTCTTTATTGCTGAAGTTCCTCTCGGCATCACGTTCTGAGCTATCTCTAGGAGAGTTGCCCTCTGTAGATTGCTGCCGTGTCGGCGTGTGCTCAGCACGCTCAGCTGGTGTAACAGCCGGGACAGGCCTGGACAACGTCGACATGGTCTTTCTATTGGGATTTTTCGTCAGTGGTGCAGAGCATGTGGTATTGGTACGAAGGCCGGCGGTCTAATAATTGTGTGTTTCGACTTCCCAATGTCCAACATAGCACCATGGGATTGTTGTCACATGTAGGAGACACGTTTTCTTCAGCCAAAGAAGGAACTCCCAGCTAGATTACTAGAATTAACCACACACCTCCTGCGCAGGATCGGAATCCCATGTTTTCCAGTTTTCTCTTCGCTACCACTGCCGTGGCCCACGCCGCCCGGCTCCTTTGCCTTCGGCCGCACGATCTCCACGACGGTTACATCGTTCATCTCAACTCGCAACTCCACCATCCCGGTGTCAAAATGCAGTTTTAGCGGTCCAAATGAGCGTCACGCTACTTTGCTTGTCCGCGACTAGATGGGAGTGGTCAAGGAAGTGTGGAATGACGAAAGATCGGCCCGCCCAACAGCGGCGTAGCGTCGGCGCAGAGCGGACCAGCGACTTCCACTGAACCGTGAATCGAAGTGAGCCTCAACGTAAGTTGTCCTATAGAAAAGAACCAGGCCTCGACTGGGGACGTCTCTCTCGCGCTGAACTGTGCTGGTTCGTGGGGTACCGCCGTAGTCGCAACTGGCACCGGTCTGCATCATATCTCCCTCTCCTGTTAAGGGATACAATCAAGGCTCCGTGTGGAAACTCGCTGTGTAGCGCAACATCATGAGCCTTCTTCCCCTCCTATGCTCCTATGAATTCTACTAGAGTCGAGTCTTTGAAACCAGGCCACACAGCAAGCTCGCCCATCGTCTCCGCACAAGATCCACGTTCGCCTCTGTTCTCTTTGCACAACCGTCCTTTTATAAGTTAGAGGTTTCGGAACTGTTCATAGCCTCTTTGCGGGGCTGTTTATCAGCTGGCACAGTTTCTACGGTGTTGAGCGGGACTCTCATTCCGTCGCTCAGCATCAGACACCACTACGCATTGCCGAGGATCAGTTCCCTGTTGGTCCCCAGTGGAGGGAGAGCACGAGAATCGCAATCCGTATACTCAAAGAATTAAATAAAAAAGACACAAGGTCTCCTGTTTCTATATCCAGATCTAACAATCCACCAAACAGAGGAGTCCGCCTGTGGACGGATAAAACTCGCAATGCCACTGTGGTGGACAAGCACCCGCTGTCTAGAGTCGAGGTAGCACGCGCCCTTTCGCCCTCGGTGTCTCTTTGACTTACCCTCCAAACGCCAGTGGTATCACAGGCCTCCCATCCCTCCGGGTTATGCGTACATCGAAACGTCCCAGGTGTGCATGGCCCAGAAACCACCCGCCGAAAGCGAGGGTAGTGCGGCTTCGACACTGAGCGGCGCCGTGTATTGTCGTCCGGAGGAAGATCAGTTGGTCTAGGAATTGCCTGCAGCAACGAGGTGCTTGTGACGGCGTAGACAATGGGGGGGCAGTCTATGCTTGTGGTTGCTGTGGATGGCGTTGCGACTGTCATTGTGCTCATCGTACTGGGGCCACTCGTCGATATGGAGGAGGCAGAGGAGGCAGAGGAGGCGGAGGTTGAAGTGGCGATCGCTGTAGAACCAGTTGAAGCTGTATCAGTGAAAAGTGTCACAGTGTTCGTGATGGAGCCCAGCGATGAGCTTGGTGTGATGACGAAAGTTGAAGTGTCAAGTACCACAGTGGTTGTAATAGTGCTAGAGGTTCTAGTCAAGGTAGATTCACAGTTGGGATCAGGCGAGGTTGGCAGCACAGAGCTTAGGGCGGTTGTGGTGGTGGTCGTTGACGAAGTTGAGGTTGGTTGGCTGCTGGAATCTGATGTGCTAGAATCCGGTGTGCTAGAGGTTGGTGTGCTAGAGGTTGTTGTGCTAGAATCCGACATGCCAGTACTTGAAGTTGCCGTGCTGGGATCTGTTGTGCTGATAGCTGTTGTGGTCGAAGTCGTCGAGCTAGAGGCTGTTGTGCTAGGAGTTGAGTTAAGATCCGTGGTACTGGAGTTCGTCGTGCTAGAATCTGTCGTGCTGGAAGTTGTACTTGACTCCGTCATACCAGAATCCGTCGTACTAGAAGCCGCCGTACTGGGTGTGCTGGAATATGTTGACTTGGACGTTGTGCTTGACTCCGTAACACTAGATTCCGCCGTGCCAGAATACGTTGTAGAACGACCCGGTGTGATAGAGGTCGTGCTTGGATCCATTGTATTAGAGCCTGTAGTACTAGCTTCTGTCGCGCTAGAATTTGTTGTGTTGGAAATTGTACTTGACTCTGTCATGCTAGATTTCGTGGTGCTAGGACCCGTGCTGCTAGGGTCTGTTCTGCTCGAAGTTGTGCTCGAAGTTAGGCTCGAAGTTACGCTTAAATCTGACGTACTAGAACTGGATACGCTCAAGCTTGGAGTAGTTGCGGATGTGCTTGATGCTGACGACGGCACTGTCAAATTGCTGCTAGAGTTGCGCGTAGTAGAGTGTGGCATGCTGGACTCAGTGGTGCTCGATTCTGGCGTGCTAGAGGTAGCCACACTGGAGTCGCTGGTAGTTGTGGGCATGCTCGTGGTGGAAGAAGGCATGGAAGTTGATTCGATAGTGCTTGACGTGCTGGAATCTGACGCGCTTGAAGTCGTGGTCGCTGTTGATGTGGCCGCCGTTGAAGGCGCTGATGATGTTACGCTCGCATCCGAAGTGCTTGAGCTTGCGTCTGTGGAGTCGGGCGAGCTAGGATATGTCGTGCTTGAGACTGCCGTGCTCGAGCTTGTAACGGCTGTAGTGGTAGTAGCAGTTATGATTGTAGTTGAAGACGGCGTGGGAGGTGTTTCGGTGCTGGGAAGTAACGTGATTGAGCTTGACTGAGTACTGGATGACGACACCGAGCTACTGCTGGGCATCGAGCTGGTTGAGTTACTTGTTTCTGAGTTGCTTGTTGTAATGGACGCGGGGGTTGAGGTTGGGTTTGTTGTGCTGCTGTCACTGATCGATGGAGTTGACGATGAGAAAGTGGCCGAGGTAGTCAAGATACTCGGGCTGGTAGAGATGGTTGAGGTGGTTGAGGTGGTTGAGGTGCTCGGGGTAGTCGATGTGCTTGGGGTACATATTGCACTCAAAGTGCTCGGAGCGTTTGTTGTCGACGTAGAATAAATAGTCGAGCTGCTCGATGTGGGCAAAGTAGTCGGGATGTCCGACGTGCTTGAGAGAGTTGTCGTTGATGGGGTTGTGGAGCTTGAAATCGGTATCTGGGAGGAATCTGAGGTTGCCATGGTGGATTCCCTCGTCGTGGTAGAAGATTCTGGTTTCGAGATGGTCGTAAAAGCCGCAGTAGTTGTCTCAGACGCAGTTGGCGTTGGTGATCCTGTGGTCTCGGTCGTCGTCGTGGTGGACGGTTCTGATGACTCTGAGCTGCTGGTCGCCGCAGAACTCATCTGAGAGGTGGTCTCCGACACAGAGGTCTTAGTCTCAGTCGTTCTTGAGTACAGTGAAGAGCTCCCCGTTGCAATAGCGGTTATAGAATTGCGTGGTGTTGTTGACGCACTCTCCTCTTCCTTCTCGGATGAGGTGACAGCCGCAGGGGTCGATGTTGAACTGGTCAAGAAATGCGTCGCAGTACTGATCCGTGTTTGCGTCTGTAGGCTGGTCACGGCTACTTCTCCGCCAGATCTGCTCGCTTCTGCATTTGAAGCTGGTGGCAAGGACGAAAGCCATGCTGGCTTGCTTTCAGAGCTGCTCGCGGGTAGCAAGACTTCAGTCACGGTGCTTTGGGGTATCGCGGCAGTCGGCAATTCTTGAGTCTTGAAACTAACAACCGGGATGGTTAAATAATCGCATGTAGTTACAGTCGATCCTTCAACTATGATTGTCTTTGGCATCGTGATCGTAGAGAAGGCAGCATCGGCCTCAATGCTAGTGGGAGAGGGGACTGGCTGTCTGGTCTCGGCGGCTGCGATTTGGGACGCTTTGCAAACATCTGTTTGTGTTTCGTGCTGTCAGTTCTCAACTCTAGGAGTAATATAGTAATCGGTAATTACCTTGACAAGGCTCTTCAACAACACAAAAGCAGCGCCCATCGTCCGCAGAACGCGACTCCCAAGGTCGGTGGACAGTGACGGTCTCGGTCAAGGTCATCGCGCCATGAGCAGTAGCACCCGCGAGTGCCAGCGCCACGGCCCATATACTGTCACGCATCGCAAAGACAGTTTGCTCTTTTGGGCAATGGTGACAAAATGCTGTGAATGTCCGGATCGACAATGCACAAGGTTCCCAACATAGGCTGAAAGCTTATAGCCCGAGGCATACCTCTCCATCCATTTCAACTATTTGAATTATATATTTACCTAGCTGTTTTTGCCAAGCCATACTACGGGCATGCCACCGCTAAACTCATTTTCGCCGGTTGCGGGAACTAGTTGCACTGTCATGACAGAAATACAGGACTTACAGGACAAGGCTAGCTAATAAACGGGAATAGAAGGCAAGGCGCAGGGCTGGATGATCCACTATTCATTGTGTTTCTATTTTAATCATCCGATGAAGTTTTTTTTTCGTCTGAATTTCTTTTGCTCTTTCGACGATGGTTGCCTTTGCCAGTACGCGACCAACACAATGTCTCTAATGTCGCACTTACAAAGTCAACTACCTGAGTCGTCAACCGCCTCAATGGCGCCATACTCGTGCGATTGCCACAATTCCAACTCGAGCTCTGAAGATTTTGAAGTTTTTTTCTCTTTTTTTTTGGCATCCCAAGCGCGCCAAGATTGGGATTTTCACATGGTAGAAATGAGCGGCGGCGACGCTAGTTGCCGAACCTAAAGCGCTTGGCGAGTGGGCGGGCAGTACTAAACGAATCAAAGGCAATCGGCCACTAGAAGATGAGCGAATGCAGCCAAACTTTGATCCGTAGTAGCATACTAGCAAGCAAATGCAGCATTGAATCATCCATCTGCCTGGTACGCCGACGGACTCGCTGTGAGACCTACGCGCAAACCTCCACTTGGATTGGTCAGCAGTGGACTGGTGAAGCTTCACATCGCCACCTTCGAACGGCCCTCGCCACACATCCTGCCCCTCCGTTCCATCCGAACACGACTCGCCAGCCGAACATGGAAGGCAAGATCAAGGAGCTCCGCGGCATCCTCAAGGACTCCGCGGCCGCGCAGCGCGCGGCCGACCCGCGGGCCATCGCCGAGCAGCACGCGCGGGTGCTGCAGCACCGCAAGGACCTCGAGGCCGAGATCCTCGACAGCCTGATCCTGCTGTCCGAGTACCCGCTGGAGCGCGGACCCTCACACGACGCCGCGCGGCCGGCGCCGTCGGACGCGGCGGGCTTCAAGACGCACGTGCGGCTCTTCCAGCCGTCCGACTACGACGACCTCATCACGGAGCGGCACGTCAACGGGCTGTGCGGGTACGCGCTGTGCGCGCGGCCGCACCGCGACACGGGGCCCGGCGGCGCGTGGCGCATCACGGGCGGCGGGCACATCGTGCGCCGCGCGGACCTCGAGCGCTGGTGCTCGCACGCGTGCGCGCGCCGCGCGCTCTACGTCAAGGTGCAGCTCGGCGAGGCCGCCGCGTGGGAGCGCGCCGGCCGCCCGGACATCCGCATCGACCTGCTCGAAGAGGCGAGCCTGGCGGCCGACGTCGACGCCGCCGCGCGGCAGCTCGCCGACCTGCAGATCGAGGAGCAGGCGCGCGAGGGCAGGCACGCCGCGCTCGCGCTCGAGAGGGGCGACCGCCCGCCGGGGATGGCCGGCGCCGCGGGGGCGCAGAGGGTGCCGGTCGCGCTCAGGGAGAGGGAGACCAAGATGCTGGACATCAAGAACCTGCACATTGGCGAGGACGACGACCATTTACTGGTGGAGGGCCACAAGGCCAGGCTTGGATAGACTGCGTGTCACCGACGTGGGCTGGCCAACGCAACTTGGAGCTACGACTTGTTGGCTTGGGATGGCGCCGGCTTTTGGGAATACTATATACTTATTTTACGATGAACTCTTACGATTCAAGATAAATGATACCCATTGCAAAGACGCGGTTCCGTGACGAGCATTGTCACTGTTTCACGTAATACTACGTCGAGCTTTCGGGCTGAAAGCATCCGTGTTGGTGAGTTGGTGTTGCAGTTCGTATCAATTCATCCCTGGAAGAATCCAAACCAGAAGCCTTTCAGCTTACGTTTCCGGCACGTTTCCGTTTCACACGCACACAGCGGGCACACGGGGAGCATCCCGACAGAGGGGACATGGCGATCAAGCCTTCCAACGAGGGACCAAGCCCTTCTCCTGCGAGAAAAGGCCCGGCCCTCGTCGTCCAGCGACACCTAGTGGGGGCGAAAAGATCCTTTCTTTGAGATCTAGACACTTTCGCTAACCGATCCTTGACGCCAAGTCGTCATAACATCCGCGGCACTAAAAACGGCCATGCAAAAAACCCAAAAGATATGATGTAGTGTATCAGCGCGTGCGCTCGGTCGTGACCCTGCTTTTGAACTCTCCTTCCCAACGACAAATGGAACGAAACGCTTAGTCGCGGCGGCGGTTGCCGAAGCGGCGCTCGGGGCCCTGGGACTGAGCGACCTGGACAACGTTGACGGGGATGGCGTCGAACTGCGGTAGCTGTTAGAAGTGTCCTCCATGTCCGCCCACGAATTGCCACAAAAGACTTACGCCGAGGTGCTTGAGGAGGTCCTTGGTCTCGCCGTCGACCTGGAGCAGGCCGCCCTCGTTGTGCGAGGGGTCGAGGGCCGAGATCTCGGGGACGTACTGGTCCTTGCGCTCGCGCTCCTCCTCCTGCAGCTTGAAGGAGATGCCGCGGACGGGCCCGCGCTGGATGCGCTTCATCAGGTGCGTGGTGTAGCCGGCAATCTTGTTGCGGAGGCGCTTCGAGGCGATGATGGCGATCTCGTCGCAGATGCGCTTGTTGGTCTCAAAGTCCAGGGTCAGGCGCGGGTAGTAGCGCTCGATGATGACCTTGGCGGACTTCTTGACGGTCTTGGTGCGGACGCGACCCATGTTGGCGGTTTGTTTCGGGGGGGTTGGAGGGGGATTGGTTGGTGAGGTTGTCGTGGGTGGGCAAGAGTCGTCTCGAAGCAAGCTCTCGCGAAATTTTGACCATCTGGAAAATTGGTGGTGACCCGGCTGCAGTGGGGCGTGAAGCACTTAGGGCTTGTGGTTGGAGTCACCTGTCTGGTCACGTGAATCAAGCGAATCTGGAAAAACACGGGTGGGCATTCTGAACATCCTGATTGGGTAATGGGGAATTTCCAGATGTTACTGAGCATTGGAGACTCAATAAACCTAAAAGCAACAGAATAACCATTCCCTAGAATTGATTTATAAATGCATAGAACATTTTTTTCCATCATCAGTGCTCTCCAAATTCTCCACGAAATACCTACTTTACAGGTTGATGTAAACTTCATTCAGGCTTCTATGCTACTTGTACATGGTTTTATATGAGAGTGCGCCAGCTTCCCGTAGATATACATAAATTCCCCATTACTTCCGGGCCACGCGCCTGCTCCGCATGAGCTCATCATGCACGGTGTACAGGTTTTGGAGCCGATCCTCTTCGCCGGGCGCTTGCTGGCGCTGCTCGCGCCGCATAGCGCCGTCGTGATACACGGTGCTCCTGCCGCTGTTCTCCGCGGCGATGACCTCGGCTTCGGGGCCGGCCTCCCTCAGCTCGAGGAGCACGCGGCCGCTGGGGTCCACGCTGGCCGCGACGGGCTCGATGTACGTCTTGGCGCCACCGAGCGTGGTCGTGTCGAGGTCGGCGATGCCGCTGGCGAGCTGCCGCGCGGCCCTGCCCCTGGGGTTCCGGGTGTTGAACTCGTTGTCGCCCGGCGGCGGGTCCGCGACGAAGCCGGCGACGCCGAGCCGCGGCGGCAGGCTGGCGG
>LUFD01000568.1:2758-14147 GCA_003025255.1 Cordyceps pruinosa
CAAGCCGTCGATGCCTATTTATTAGACATGGTGGTATGACAGCATGGATATTACACACTGGCACGGCTCACCAGAATGAATAGCCCGGACCAAATTCCAGAAACAGCCAGACCTTTATCAATGCCGGCTTCTCACAGCCGAGCATGGCATGGCATGGCAAAGCATGGCATTGACCGCTCTGCCATCTGGCGTTCAAGCGTTCCCTTCCTTTGTTCCAGGGGTCATTCTTAAGCGCAGGTGGCGTTGGTGGCGTAGCGTGGCGTTCCTCCCCTTCCCCTCCCCCTTGGCCCACCAAGACAAAGGGCTGTTCCTGTCGATAACTTGACCAGTAGTTGGGTCCAATAGCAAGCTCCTCCGTGCCAATCGACCAATCTATCCAGGACACCCTCTGCGCCCGCGTTTCGCCTTGGTGCTGCCTCTCGTCGATCGTGTAGATGGGTACCTGTCTGATGCGCACCGGGTCAAGGTCTGAGCTTGTATGCTTTGTCTCCCGCCGCCACTACCACTACCACTACCATCACTTAGCACCAGTCTGCTGTGAGACGCTGTGCCACCCAATGTAGCTGCCGATTGGAAACAAGTGGCAGAAAAGGGCCGCTGGAGAGAAAACTCTGCCTGGCTGCGGCCCCTGGGAGCCCCTGGGTAATATCACCCGCCCGTCGTGATACTTGGCGGCGGCGGTCCCCAGCGAATAAGTGGTGCGCGATCATCGGGGGTGCACTATAAGCAGGATAGGGGTTGGCGGTAGACGAGACGGGGAGGGGGAGGACACGAGAGAAGAAGATGAATTGTGATTGTTGTGAATTTATGTTGAGGTGGGAAGTGAGGCATCCAAGGTTGGGCGTGATGGTGGCCGTCTTGGTGGCCGCCTCCCTCTGCCAGCCGTAGTATCAAGAGCACCACCCGACCGACTGAGGACTTTTCTGCCTGCATACAGCGCAAGGGAGCCGGATATTAGAACACGTATGAAGAAAAAATGAGAAGCCGAAAATAAAAGTCACCGGATGAAACGATATCAGTAAATAGAATGTTCCCTCGTCCCTTGTCCTTGTTCTTGTCCCTTGCACTGATCTCCGCTCATCTCATCCAACTTGCTGGTGCCAGTACTTGCTGCTACGTCCCCTCCTCTTAGCCCAAGGTTCCTCCACCCAGCCAGGCGCTTCCTTGCGCTCTCCGTTTGCCATTTCCCCGTTTGCCCTTCGCCCATCGGCCGTTTGCCAGCCCAGGTTACCCAGTTATACCCTCGTTTGCCGGCCTTCCTAGGCTCCCACTGCCTCCCCCTCTCCTGGTCATCTCCCTTCCCTCTCCTCCACCCTCACGACCATCCAATCGCTCGTTTTTCTTCTTCCACTTCCCTTCCTTTAAAACAACTTCTTCAACCCACGCTCCTTTTTTCCACTTGTTATCGCTTTTTTTTTCTCCGACTCGCGAACCTGACCGTATACACTCCTTCACTTCCACAGCGCAATCGTCTTTTGAGCAACCTTGATCCTGTATCACGACTTCGATTCTCCCACTCTTTCGGCCCGCCCACGCTGCTGTGCAATCAAGCAAAACCCGCCCGTGCCCAAAGGTCATCCTCGATCGTTCTCGTGCTATTTTTCAAAACTCGAAATTTCAAAGTGCTGCCGTCTCTTTTTGAACGCTGCAACAACTCATTGCGGACTCACCCTGCGTTGAGGTACCGCCAAAAGTCCAGCGACTGATACGACGATCCGATTATCCGATCCAACCACCAGACCGAATTCCTCTCTTTGAGCCGGCTTCTCCGAATCGTCCCAGCTGACAAGTCTTGTTCCTTTACGCACCTCTTTGTGTCGTCAGATAAAAACCGGGGTCCGTCTCCCTCGACACCAACTGGGCCTCACACTGGAATTCGCCAAGTCTCAGACCGCACACGAGGTTGGAATACGTAACTGCAAAGTTGCGTCAACTCGCTCTTCCCTTTTTAAAAGAACTCGGACTCCTCAGTAGACGGGAATCTATTCTTGCCTGTTCAATTCTCCTACTCGGGAAATATTTTTATCTCCTGGACGATCGCGAGCCTGGTAAGTTAGTTCCTCCCGTTTACACCCTTCCCTTCAAGCCTCCTCCGCCCTGCGGCGAGCGCCCCACCTTCCCTTTACGCGACATGGCTCGGCACGACCTGAGATTTCGCAATGGGGGACGTGGTGATAGCGCGAGCCGAATTTTTCCATTGAACTGCTCCGCGGGGACTTGGGTAAAGAGGAAGCTCGCTGCGTCAGAAATGGCATAAATCACTGCCTTTTTCACGGGTTGGCCATGGCTTCTGCAGCCAAAGCCGCGCGCCAAACCATGCATCGCAGCATCCATCATCCTGTCGCCAGCCCCAACTCACCAGCCACTCAACGCCTCGCACCTCACACCTCACACCTGCCGCCTGCCGCCTGCCGCCTGCCTCCTCTGGCAATGTATTTCCGTTGCCACCTGCCAGCTTCTGCGGCCCCGACAAACACCTTGCCTGCTGCTTTTCACTTCATCATCATTTTCCTTGCCATTCCTTCTCTCGACCTCCCAAATGCATCTCATCAACTAGTCGTCGTCTTCTTTCCCATTCCATCTGACTAACACCCGTCCTAGACTGCTTCACGCGTCGTCTACTCCTTGACAAAACTTAGCTGCGTTTGAAAGCAGCAATTGCACTTGGATATTTTCAAAATGTTCAAGCTAACTCCCGCTGTACTGCTCGGCCTGGCCGGCAGTGCCAACGCCTTCTGGCGCATGGAGTGCCCCGGCCGTCTCGATGTTGCCCGCATTGACCCCATTGTCAACCCCGGCAAAGTCTCTGCCCACGCACACTCTCTCCATGGCTCCTCCGGTAAGCCTCTCTTTAATCGCCAATCCTCTGGCAAAAGCGCGCCTGCAACAACGGCAATCTAACATGTCATAGGCCTCTCCGCCTCCGCCGATGGCGCCGCGCTCAAGGCCGGCGACTGCACTTCTTGCCGGGTCACCCAGGACAAGTCTGCCTACTGGTCCCCCTCCGTGTACTTTCAGGATGCCAGCACGGGCAGCTATGAGCTCGTCGACCAGGTCGGCGGCATGCTCGCCTACTACCTTCTCTACGGAGACAAAATCACGGCCTTTCCTGACAACTTCGTGATGATTGCTGGCTCCAACACGCGTCGTGCATACACTGCTGGGAACCCCGAGGAAGCCGACCCCGATAAGTCTCTCTGGCAGTCGATGGGTCAGACCAAGCAGAGCATTCTTGAGCAGCGTGCCATTGGCTTCAACTGCCTCAACTACGCTAAGAAACCCGAGGGTACTCTCTACCGCCACTACATGCCCGACAAGGCCTACCTCGACGCCAACTGTAAGGATGGTATCCGTCTGGAAATCATGTTCCCCTCGTGCTGGAACGGTAAGGATACCGACTCTGTCGATCACAAGTCTCACATGGCTTACCCCGACCTCGTCATGACCGGGAACTGCCCTAAGGGTTACGACACTCGTGTCCCCTCTCTCATGTTTGAGACCATTTGGTCCGTCTCCCCCTTCCAGAACCGGAATGGCCGCTTTGTCTTGTCCAACGGTGATACTGAGGGTATGTTTTGAAGAAGCCAATGGACAAAAGCCCTGCTGACATCAATAGGTTACGCTTACCACGCTGATTTCATGATGGGTTGGGACCGCGGTTTCCTCCAGGAGGCTGTCTATACCTGCACCAACGACACTGGCAAAATTGAGGACTGCCCCCTCTTCAACGTCGTTGACCAGAATACCGCTACCTCCTGCAAGCTCCAGCAGTCTCTCCCTGAACAGCTGGCTACCGAGATCAAGAACATTGCCGGTCCTATGGTTAACCTTCCTGGTAACGTCCAGGTCTTCGGCGACAATGGCAACCCCTCCCTACCCGAGACCGGCGGTAGCGTCTCCTCGGCAACCTCAACGACCGCCAAGCCTACCCTGAGCTATACTCCCGGTGAACAGCCTACGAACTCTGCCTCGCCCCTCCCTGGCCAAGTCTTCAAGCAGGCTGATTCTGACTCGGTTTCTTCTGCTCCCGCCACCGCCCCACCGTCTGTTCCCGCTTCCGCCGTCACCGTGGCTCCTACCACGACCCCCGAACCCAGCTTCTATAGCACACAGTACATCACAAACGGCAACACTGTCAGTAAGATTCTGTGGCAATCAGAGGTCGTTACCGTCACGGAGACTGCGGAGCCCACTGCTACCCAGACTGTCGACGCTTATAAGCGTCGTCGATCCCACCTCCACGGCCACGCCCGTAGGAGCTAAGTACAAACTTGGAGTGTCATTTGAAACTACAAATATTAAAGGCTGCAATTTGATTTCGTGGAGGATTTTTGACAATCTGGACAGGTTCCGGAAATGGGAACAGCTTTCGAGTTGGTATGATTTAGACAACGTTCTGTCTTGAAGGTTCTTCTTTTTTTTCTTTTCATAGAGGCAGAGATGCTATGCAATTCTTTTTGATAACATAGGATTTAACAAAACCCCAGCAGCCATGCGTGTTTGACCCTGAAAATGACTTGCGCGTGTTTGTGACCTGTCGCCTGGGCCGAACTGATGGGCTACCAGTCCCCACATTCGGAGTTGCAACCAACAACCAACAACCTTACACGGGGACGACTCTCCCACTGCCTGTTCGTAAGAGCTAAAAATAGATCGATTCCGAGAAAAAGACAACTGAACTAATTTACATTTCCAGATGAGCTATATCTTCATCTTTTTCCTTGTCTTTGGCAGATGCTTGGGTGGCTGGTGGTGCGGCTGGCTGGAATGCATCTCACCAGGCAACACATTCCTCATCCAGCTGCAATGGAAATTACACTCCAGATACACTCATACCAGGAGCCGGTGTTTATGAGCGATTTGGACAAAATGTTACCGGTCCGAGCAACAGCTGAAGCAGCTTTGCTCATTCACACACTTCTTGATTTTTCACCTCGTCGAACTTGCGCAGCAAGCACATCGCATACGAAGACCTCACTACGAGGGCTTTTGATGCCAACATTGTCACTCTTTCTTTTTTTTTTCATCTCGCTCATTCTCTAGCCTGGTGAAACGAAGACTGAAAAAAAGGGGGAGAGGCTAAAAACGAATGCCGGTATCGACAACCGCCCCCCCTTTGAGGACCCGGACGAGGACGACGAAGAAGCAATAACGATGCCGGGCAACAGTCCCTCTGTTGCCACTGGCGATGAGGGCAGCAGCGGCATCGCCTTCGGCGACGCCCTGCACATCCTACAGCGGCGCGGCGCCGCCACGCTCGGCCTCGGCTGGCTCATCGCCATCACGCTGTGCGGCGGCGTGTCGCTCTTCATCGGCGTGGGCTTCGCGCTGGCGTGGCGGGCGCAGAAGCGGCGCACGCCGCTGACGGTGACGCGGACGACGGCGTCGCTGCCGTACGAGGCGTCGGGCTTCGCGTCGCTGCTGCTTCAGGGGCGGCCGTCGACGACGCGGCTGACGAAGCGCCGGATGACGGTGGTGCGCGAGCACAGCGGCCTGAGCACGAGCAGCAGCGACGACGAGGACGAGGACGAGGGGGCCGGCCGCAGGCTGAGCCGGCTCTCGCAGATCAGGCTGCCGTCGCTGCCGGTGCTGCCGATGCTCCCGTCGTACGGCTCGTTCCGCATGTTCAGCACGAGCAGGGCGTCGTACCGCCGCGAGAAGGGCTGGCTGGAGGACGAGGAGGCGGACGTGGGCGGCGGGAGCGCCAGCGAGCAGCAGCAGCTGGGACCGAGGAGGCCGGGGAGCGGCAGCGGCTGGGCGGGAAAGCAGCAGCAGAACCCGCAGGCGGTGGGACACAAGGCCATGATGCAGGGCATGGCGGCGACGGTAACGCCGGCGGAGCAACAACAACAACATCAGCAGCAGCAACAATGGCACCAGCAGCTGCCCATGCCGACGCTGCAGCGGCCCATCAGCTTCGACTACGACCGCTTGTTTGAGTACCGCGCGCAGGCCTACCGCGTGGACGAGGAAGAGGAGGAGTCCATGCCCGCCAAGCCCAGCGCCGCGTACAGCCGCGATGCCGGCACGGCTCCGGCACCGCCAGCGCCGAGCGCGCTCCGCCCGCCCGCCGCCGCGGTGCTCGCGCGGCAGCCGTCCTGCACCGACTCGGACCTGCGGCACATCTTGCGCTCCACCGAGCAGCGCCTCCGCGCCGGCGACCGCAGCCGCAGCCGCTCCCCCGAGAAGGCGGCGGTACCGGCGGTGACGCCGCAGGGCTCGCCGACCAAGACGCCGCGCAGCCACGGTCGCGGCGGCAGCGGCTCCCAAAACTACCACCAGCACAACGGAAGCCCGACGCGCACGATCCCGGGAAGTGCAAGCGGTGGCGTGGGGATGGGCGCGCGCGAGGGCTCGGCGGCGTCGGTCGGCAGCGCGGCCAACAGCCTCATCGCGCACGCCACGGAGGAGCTGCAGCTGCCGGGCGGCATGGGCAGCCCGAGCCGGCTGCGCGGGCACGAGTGGCTGGCGGGCGACGACGCGATTCTGCAGCTGACGACGCCGCAGCAGCGGTACGGCGACGACGAGGACGACGAGGACGAGTACGTGGTGCAACGCGAGGCGGCGCAGCGGCAGTACCAGCAGCGGCTGCTGCAGTACCAGCAGAGGCTGCAGCAGTACCGGCTGCAGGAGCAGTATCACCTCGAGCAACAGCAGAAGCAGCAGCAGCAGCAGCAGCACGCCAGCCCGCAGAGGAGCCCGCAGAGGAGTCCCCAGAGAAGCCCGCAGCGCCAGCGCTCCCAGAGACGCCGCTCCGTGGACAGCGACGCCTCATCGAGCCTCTCCACGCTGTACAGCGTCGGTGACGAGGATATCGACCGCGAGATCGACTGCGCCTCCATCCAGGCGGTCGTTGAGGGCCCCGACGACCCGTTCGTCGTCGAGCCCGGCCGCGTCCCCGCGTCGTCCTCGTTCGTCTACCACCCCCCGCGCCCGCGCGACCAGTCCCGCGCGCAGGCGCCGCCGCCGCAGGGCGGCTACCACCGCATGCACAAGTCGCTCGACGTGCAGCGCTTCGCCGGCACCCTGCCACCGCCTGGCGGCGAAACCGCCGCCCGCCAGCGGCCGCGGTCGGCCGTGCCTGCCTCCCCGCAGGTGTCGGAGTCGAGCTACTACACCGACATGTCGGTCGACACGACGACGCTGAGCTTCTCCAGCGACGACACGATCATGGCAGAGGACGAGGAAGCGGAAGGAGAGCAGGGAGAGGGGGACGCGGAGGACCAGGAGCAGGACCAAGAGGAAGAGATGACGCCGGTCAAGAGGGATCGGCGCGGCTCGGACATGTCTTCCTCGCCGTTTAGCGAGCGTGAGCTCGTGGAGATGGCCATGGCCGCGCAGGCGTCGCCCACGAGGCGCGCGCTGCCCGCGCCGCCAGTGCTGCTGCTGCCCGACGGCTCCGTCGCGCCGACGGGCCTGTCGCCGCCGCCCAAGAGCGCCGCGCGCAGCTCCCCGATGCGCATGCCTCCCGGCAGCGGCGGCGTGGCGCGCCAGGAGTCCATGAGCTCCTCGTCCTACAGCAACCCCGGCCCCACGGGCCGCCTCGTGCCGCTCGCGCCGCCCAAGCCCGCGGCGCCTCCCGCCGCCGTCGGCCTGTCCGTGTGCAACTCGGTTGCCGAGCTGCGGCGCATGAACTCGCTCATCAGCGTCGCCAGCAACAACTCGCTGACGTCGTCCGCGGCGGGCGGCCCCGGTGGCGGCGGTGCGGACGCGCTGCTGCGGCCGACCGTGTCCGACGCCGGCCGCACGCTGCGTGTCGCCGGCGGTGTTGCGCCGCCGCGCATGGGCAACCGCCAGTACCTCAACGTCGGCGGCGCCGCGCGGCGCAACACGACCGGCCGGCCGGGCGGTCCGCGCCCGCGCAGGAGCATCGGCGGCGGACATGCGCGCTCCCACACGACGGTGACGTCGGCCGCTGCGGTGGCGGCGCCGGAGAGGCCGGCCAAGAACCCGCGGCGCAGCCTGGTGAACACGCAGCAGCAGCAGCAGAGGGCGGCGGAGAAGGAGCAGGACAACGGCAAGGAGAATGCCGGCCTGGGCATCGCGCACTCGCCGCCGCCGACCGCGGTCACGAGCGTCAAGAACCCCGCGGTCGCGGAGCTGGTGGCCGCGGCGCGCCGCCGCAGCAGGGAGAAGCGCGGCAGCGTCGACAGCTTGGGGCTGTACGACAAGGACGGCTTCTTGCTGCCGTCTCCGGAGCGCGAGATGCACAAGAAGCTGCTGCGAATGTAAAGCAGAGCTGTTGGCCCGCTATGCGTCAGGTGGACGAACTTAAAAAACAGCAATCATTCTTTGACACCCACCACTTCCCTTTTTTGTTCAAACTCTCTTACCCTTTACAAATTTGAATAATCTTCTTCTTCTTCACTTTTTCCTTCTTCTTTGTCTGGGAACAGTCATACCCCTCGACAGCTCGCCTCTCTCTCCCTTTACCTCGAGTTTAAGGTTAGCGGTTACCTCAAACTCTTCATCTCTGTTTAGGTAGTATCAACGGGCATAGCACCATCACGAGGAGTCGTCACTCCTGTCTCATAATCAACTCTATAGTATATTGAATAAAAAACAGCTTTCTTCCCTTCTGTACTCTGTCTTGTACTATCATGGTATGTTCCTGGTCCTAGTATGTATTTTGGTAAAACATTTCCGAGAAACGCCGCGGCTTGAGCCATTCCTTGTTTTTTTATTGTCCAAATCATGAAACCTAGTTCTACTCCACGCGCTGACGCTTGCTCTCGGCGTCCTCCTCCGTGCCGTGGCCGTTGACGCCGTCCTGTGCCTCGGCCTCGTCGCGCGCCCTCGTGCGGCCAGCGCCCTCGCCGAGCTCCGCGCCCTCGGCCTCGCCCTCCTCGACACCCGGCCCGATCCAGTTGCCGTCCTCGTCAAAGTAGTCGCCGACGTTGTCCGCCGTGATCCACCCCCCGCTGCCCGGCATGGGCGGGGGCAGCCCGCCGTCCTGGGCGCCGCGCAGCACGCCGCGGAAGCCCTCGAGCGCCTCGTGCTCGACGCTGCCCTCGAACACGATGCGGTCGCCGTTTTCCTCGTCCTCGTCCTCGCCGTCGGCGGCCGCCGGGCCGGGGTGTAGGTTGGAGCAAGCTGCGATGGCCTCGTAGAGCGCCGCGGCGCCACCTTCGGAGGAAGATGGCGGCACAATCGTCAGCTCGATAAGGTGGAAGTCGTCGTCGCCCGAGCCTCCGTCGGAGAGCTCGAGCTGCATCCAGACGGCGGCGGCCTCGGACGCCGGCAGTGGCTTGATGGCATGAATCGCGATGGACGGGTACGGTAGCGAGACGCCAGCGCCGGCTGCGCTGCTAAAGAGGATGAAGTTTCTGCGGCGCGCGTTCGCGTTAGCCAAACACATTACCGGGTATCGTAAGCAGACAAGGGCGACGGAAGAAGCTGGCTTACTCGGACGTGGCGTACACGTCGACCTGCGTCTGCTCGACGCGCTGCTCGTCCTCGTCCTCCTCGGCCACAGCGGCGGGCGCATCCGCAGGGAAGATGGCCAGGACGCTGCCGCCCTCGACCTGCCCCCTGGGCGCGGACACGGCGGCGCCGGCCACGTGCAGGTGCAGCACGGGCTTGCCGCCGACAAAGGACGCCGGCGTCTGCGCCTGGTACTCGGCGAGGGGCACGAAGTCGTCGGCCGCTGGCGGGCTGCGGATGGTGGTTGCGATCATGGCGTCCTTTTCTTCCGACGGCGCGCACGCAGGGGGGCGGGGAGAGATGGGAGGCTTGGCCTTTGCGATGGGATTCAGGTTGGAAAGAAGGGAGCCGGACGTTGGCGACGACGTGAGATAGCTATAGCTGGCCGGCTCAGATCGCGGAGACGGGCAAATTGTGATGGAAGGGTTTAGGTGGGGCAATGACGGACTGCCTGGGATCTGTGTCTCGACAGGATTCACACCGACGTTGAATGTTTTTTTTTTCTTTTTACGCCTGTTGAGTTATTTATTGATCTATCATCCTCATCCATGTAAGAAAATGGTTCAACCTGTTGGTCGTCATCAAGCTGTGCTTGTTGCCTGAGCTATTCGCTAGCCTATTTCGTCACTCGCGCATCTGCGCCTCGACAGCCTTCCTCCAGCAACGACATTGCGCGAATGCCTGACAATCTGCATCAACCCTGGCCGCATTGAAATTGCCGCTCATCAAACCTCCTGCCGGTCGGAAGTACTCGCATACAGGCTGCCTTGACCGAACTGCCCCATTTGCTCCGGCGCGACACTGCCGCCGCGAGCCAACCATGTACAGCCATCGTGAGCAGACGGCCTCCCCTCCCTTGGAGTCGCCTTCATTCCTGAGGCACAGCCAGCTGTCTAACAGCAGTCACGCAGGTCCCCATCCTCTCCTGGAGCAGGTGCCGCTCACAGTGTCCCCCTTCGTCTCGCTGCCGACCGCCACGACCCTCTCCTACACATACAAGACGATGCCCTCCAACATCCCGCCCTCCGCGCTCGGCATCCCGACCGCCTCCTCCTCGTCCGGTGACGGGGCCGCTGCCGCCGCCGGCGACCAGCCGAAGCCGCGCTTCGTGGTCTCGCAGTCCGGCAACGCCGCGCACCCCGACGAGATCGTGGCCTCGTGCCAGGCGCTGCGCGCGCACGTGGCCAAGCTGCAGGAGGACGCCGACCGCGAGCTGCGCGCCTTTGAGGAGCGCATCCGCGAGCGCGACCTCGCGGAGAAGAGGAGGCTCGCGCCGGGCTGGCTGGACAGCGACGCGCGGCTGCTGCAGCCCGAAAAGGGCGCAGCGGCACAGGCGGCAGCGGCGCGCGCCGAGAACGAGCTGATGGTCGGCGAGCCAACTGTCGGGCAGGCTGGCGTGGCGCCGGCTACCGATGAGGGAGCTGCGCTGGATAGAGCATTTGGCGGCATGAATATTAAATAACGTGACCGGACTCACGACGACAGCTACAAGAGGGACACGGGAGCGCCGCTCAACGACATACAACTTGTATTAGGTGTTACGGAGTACTATTTGAATTTAAATATTTAGCCCTTCAGCTGGATCCGAGGCCAAATTCGACGCGAACGTTGTACAGTTTAGATCATGTTGACAGCAAAGACAGCGACGGCGCCGGCAGCAAGGATGGCGGGCTTCTGGAAGCTGGCAGCACCGACCTGGACCTGGGCGCTGGTGGCGTTATTGGCGGACTGGAACTTCTATTAGAACGTGATGAAATGGAACAAGCGTTACCAGGGACGTACGCTAGGAGCAACACAGGCGGCGGGCTTGCCGGTGGTGGCAGCCGCAGAGGCAGAGCGCACGGGCGAGGAGCCGGCGGCCATGGAGGACGTCTGAGGCACGGTAGCCGGCTGCGAGGGCTGGTTGGGGGTGGAAGGCTGGCTGGGGGTGGAGGGCTGGCTGGGAGTGGAAGGCTGGCTAGAAGCG
>LUFD01000571.1:4049-50228 GCA_003025255.1 Cordyceps pruinosa
CGAGGAGCACGACGCCGGTGCCACGGGCCTGAAACAGGCCGCCGACGTGGTAGTGGCGGCCGCGCAGGCGGCTGCCGTGGCTGACGGGCGACGAGGCGAAGAGCAGCTCGAGCGCGGCGACGACCAGGAGCGGCGCGCTGACTTGGAGGCTCGCGACGTACGGCCAGCACGGCCGCGCGAGCGTCGCCGTCTTGGCGGCGAAGACGGCCAGCTGGAAGGCGTACACGAGCGACTGCGTCTCGACGCCCGCGGCGCGGCACACGTAGTAGAGCGCGACGGAGACGCGGTGCTCCAGCTCGCCCCAGCGACTGCGCGGCGGAGGCAGCAGCAGCGGCGTCGTCGGCGCGCGCTGGTGCTGGCGGAGGCCGTCGTGGGACATGCGCCGCGGCGAGGGGGCGAGGGCGCTGGCGGCGGTCGGCGTGGCGGCCTCGTCCCCGTAGCCGTTCACGTCGCGGTGGGAGATTGTGAGGGACTGCTGGATCACCTGGTCGTCGGCAAGACCCGGCGAGGCGCTCGTGCCCGTGCTCTCTGAAACGAGCCAGGCTGCCGAGTCGTCGTCCAGCCGAGAGCCTCGGTTCGGGTTCGGCGCCGCGTCTGGACAGCTGAAGTTAGCAGACGAGGACAACCGGGTCCAGTTCTTGTGCGCATACCTGGCACTGGTGTTCCAGGCCCTGGGGAGTCGAGGTTCTGCACTCGGTTGGAGCGCAGGCCCCCCAGCATCGGATTGGCCCGATCCGGACGTCCCAAGTTGTCAAAGTTGGTCTCACTCTTCATCGCGTGTAACACCTCGTTTGCGCTCGGCCTTTCCGCGGGGTCAAGCGATAGCAGCTTCTTAAGCAGCGTGTACAGCTTGGCGGGGAGGTCGGGTCTTTCACGCCGCTCCTCCTTGAAGCCTTTCCAGCCTGTGATTTCGGTGCGCAGAAGCTCCACGTCCTCCAGCTCCTCTTGTATCGCGTTGGCGCTGCGATAGGGCAGCTTGCCAAAACACATAAAGTACAGAATCATGCCGAGCGAAAACATATCCGACTTGGTGGTAAAATTGCCGTAGAGGCCGGTCGCTGGGTCCATCTTAAGAACCTCGGGGGCGCAATACGATATCGTGCCCGTGGAACCGGTGGATTTCCTGGCTGCATTTTCCACCTGCACCTCACCAAAATCGCTGATTAGGCATCGCAAACCCGAGTTGTCGCGGTGCAGCAGGCAGTTGCTGGGTTTTAAGTCGCGGTGGATGTAATTGGCCGCATGAAGATATGCGACGCCGGACGTGACGTCTTTGAAGAGCGAGTAGATTTCCTCCAACGCAAGCTGTGATCTGCTGCCGGTGAGATTTTTGGGGGGCTCGGGCTGACCCTTGGACCGTCGTCGCATCTGCGCTTTCAGCTCTTCCTTGGTCGTCGGCGTCGGCACCTCTCCAACAACATGGTACTGCAGATCGCCACTGTTGCAGTATTGCTGCAGAATAAAGGCGCACGCGACGGGCGGGCCAAACAGGCTGAGGCGCACGTCCTCCAACCACACGTGGCGGTAGGAAACCAGGTTCGGGTGCGAGAGCTTCGCCAGCAGCTCGACCTCAATCAGGGCCTTTTCCAGCCATTCGTGGTCGTCGCCGACAGGCACACGCTTGCACGCAAAGTGTCCGAGATTATACCCGTCAATCTCGTGCCGCACGAGCAGGACGACGCCCTTGCCGCCGCGGCCCAGGACGCGCTCCTCGATGAAGAAACTCTTCAGGTAGTTGGGGCTAAAGGCCTCGCGCCGGATCCTACTACCCCTCCGCTGCGGCGGCTCTTGCGGCTCCAGGTCTTCGTCCTCGGCCTCGTCCAGCACCTCGGCCGGGCGAAACCGGCTGGGGCCGCTGTCGTAGCCGGGTCGCGGCAGCGATCGCACGGGGCTGCGGGAGGGTCGTCCGGCGGCGGGCAGGAAGTTGTAGTTGCCGCGGCGCAGCATGCGAAAGTATTCCGGGTCGACAAAGGAGTCGTCGGCCTCGTCGTAGGAGCGCTCGTAGGCGTGGTTGCTCGCCGAGGCAGAGGCCTGCGGCAGCGGCTGGTGGCAGGTCGGACATGCCTGGCCGCGGATCTCGAGGCGCTGCGAGTCGGGGTCGCGAACGACGACGGCGTTGCGATGGCGGCTGCAGGCGGTGTGTGCCGTGGTTAGCTGGATATTCCCACGTGCCGCATCGATTGATGAGGGGAACCCGGGTCGGCGGCAGCATACAGGACAATTTCACGTCCCTCGCGAGGGTGGTATGGAATTAGGGACATGACGTCGGCGGGTCGAGGCTACAGCTCTAGCAAACAGATGCGTCCACCATTGCTGGCCGAGTTCGCCGTCTAGGAGCAAGAATGTCGCATCACCCGATCGTTCGTCTATCGCATGTAGCAGGAGGAAACGGAGGTATCGTCGAGGGATCGAAATTCGAGGAAACCGTTCGACGTTGCCGTTGAAGCGTTGGTGGCGAAAGGTGGGGGAGCTGCAAGGGCGGGATCTGCTCTTTTTTAGTGAGGCGCTGTCGCGGCTGCGATCAAGGTCGTTCTTGTCAGCTCATCCACTCGAATAAGGCTCGCGAGTTCGCATGTCGCTGTTGATGGAGTCTGCCCGCCGCAACGCCGTGGTCTTCATGACACATCTTTTATAAGCGTCACCGGAGGCTGTAGGTTGACGCAGAAGGCGGTGTGATGGTGCATCCCTCCGACGTGCGACAGGCGTGTGACCGGTGCCATGGCAAGAAGCTCAAGTGCACACGAACACCCGATAGCAGAGGTTGCATGCGCTGCGCAAAGGCCGACGTCGAGTGCATCTACAGCCCCATAGCACGTCCGAATAGACTCCCGCAGAGCGTTGAACCGGCGTCCGCGTCCGGCGCCTCCAGCAATCAGAACGATGCTTGGTTCACCGACTACCCTACACCAACACAGGCCCTCGAGAGCGGCGCCGCAGGGACTACACAGAACGCACATCACGGACTCTCGCTGCTGCCGCAATTGATGGGCACGATGGACACCATCTGGCGCGGCATGCCGCCCGCGGACGCCTGCCACGTCTCCCTCGCCGACATGGAGCAGTATCTAGAGTATGTTGCCGGCGCCACATTCATCGGCTCCGTCCTGGACCAGGCGCTCTCCGCTGCGCAACAGCTCCAAAAGGCATACTCGGTGGCAGTGGCCGATGCTGCGGGCGTAAGCGACGCCACCAACAGCGCCGGATGCCAGCCAGGCAGCCACCACGTCGACTACACCGCCCTGACGCTGCTGACTGCATGCCACCTGCGGCTGCTCGATATTCTTGGCAGCATCGCGACGCACGGAAAGTTATGCCTGGACGTGGCCAGTGCGGTTCCACCGCCCGCAGTTTCTGCTGCCGCAGATGCAGATGGGCAGTTTTGTGGTGCCGCAGGAGAGGATGGCGCGCATGATCATCGCCATGCTGGTTGATCAGCAGCGCGGCCTCGTGAAGGAAGCCGAGAAACTTGGGGAGAGTATACGGGACCTCGCAAGTCCGGGCCACGAGGCACTGCGGCACATGGGCACCGTGCAGAGTACAGTGCTGCTCCAGCAGGCTGCGGCTGTATTGAACGATTTTACAGAGATGGGTGATCTGTACGCCAATGTAGATCTATTCGGATCGGGAAGGTAAAGCTAAGTCAGGTTTGTGATGGAGCTAAATACCACCGGGTAGATGAGTTAATGCACGTTTTTATATCTCAAACCACGCGTTCAAACCACACCAGAGGCGTCTCTGGGGTTTCATCTCTCATATCAATACCAAATCTCACCGCCATGCCTTGGCCATCCAGCTCAAACTGGGCCCTGTAGCATGCACTCGGGCGCTTCACCATGGCATAGTCGTCCACGTAGAGCCACGCGATCCACGATCCGCCCGAAACGTGCTGCAGGCGATACGAGAGCGTATTGCCGAAGGTGTTTGCCCTTTGCACCCGCAACACGCAGCCCCCGTCCGCCACGGCGAGCACGGTGGGTGCGTCCGCGGGCCCGCGCCAGGCGCAGTCGCGGGAGACGGAAACGGTGCCGTAGCCGCTGTTCTGGTACGTGCCCAGGAAGCTGCCCACCGGCGCGCCGGCGGCTTGCGGCGCGCCGACCAGGTTCGGATAGTATATCTGCGGGCATGTGTCGAGGCGGCCTTCGCTGGCTTCTTTGTACTTGTCGTAGCTGAATGAGGCGCATTAGCGGCTGGTAGCTGGTGACAAACTGGGAGCCCTTACGTGGCTTGGGGGTCGAAACGTCTGCTTGGCGCCACATCGAAGTAGTCGTTGAGTACTCTCGCTGTGATGGAGTCTAGTGAGGCTAATGAATTCGTATTCATCATGGCGACGTAGGCAAACTTGCGAGTCGGCACGAATAGCATAAACGAAACCATCTGGTTGACATATCCCGAGTGATACCACACGGGCTCATTCTCAAAGACACCCACGTGCCAGCCGAGGGCATAGTTGACCTGCCCCGTGAACGCGGCATCTAGGACATCGATTCCCTCATCCACGACCATGTGTGACTTCTTGATCGCCGCGTACCCGGCTTTCGATATGGGACCAGACTCGTCCAGCATGTGCCGCAGATACTTGGACCAGTCCTCCACCGAGGATATGGCCATACCCGCGCCCGCAAGACTCGCCTCGTCATGCTGCGGCATGGGGTATACGCTCTGCGTGTCGTTATCCCAGTAGAACGACGCGGCCAGGTCCTCGCCGCCGGCGCGCGCCTCGCCCGGATGCAGGTACGTGTGGGCCATGCCCATGGGCCGCCAGAGCCGCTCTCGCAAGAAGCACGCGAGCGACGTGTTGCTAAGCCTCTCGACAAGGTGACCCATGGCGCCGAACATCATGTTGTTGTACTGCCACTTGGCCCGCGGCTCGGCAGACATGGGCAGGTGGCGGAAGCGGCGGATCATCCCCTCGGCGTCGTTGCGGTAGGGGCCGGACAAGTCGTGTCGCGGGTACCCAGTCCGGTGGCAGAGAGCGTCGGCGATTGTGATGTGGTCCGTAGCCCACTTCCCAGAGAGGACAAACTCGGGGAGAAGCCGAGAAATTGGCGTGTCCCATGTGACGGGAGACGAGGAGTTGGCGGTGTCATCGACGAGGATGGACAACGCGGCTGCTGTGTTTGACTTCGTCATGCTCCCACAGAAGAACAGAGTAGACGGCGTCACGGGGCGGCGGTCTTCTGACGAATAGCCGTAGCCCTGGAGAACTCGTCAGAAACTCTCCGCGGAACGATCGGTGGCAACTCACTTTGGCCCATGTGTTGCTGCCATCTATGATGGCGATGGCCATTCCGGGCACATGGCCACTCCTCATTTGTGCCAGCACAAATTTCTCAAAGTCATCGGTCACGATTGACACGCTGCCTGCCCCAACCTCGACGACAGGCGCAGCAAGCGCGGCGGCGGCTAGGGCGAGTTGCATGGCCGACCTGGCAGCCCCGTAGGACGATGCATGTCGAGAGAGCCTCATTGCTTAAGCGGCGGACGCCGTCCTTTATCAAATACGCAATCCAAGGATCACCGCTCGTGGGGAGGCTGTCACGTCGCACTGATAAGCATGATACCAGAACGGGAGTTGTCTTGATGCTGACAATCAGGCTTGGCGCGATTGGTAGGCTTCTCCGCGTAAGGGTAGCACCGTGACACCAACACGCCAGATTTTGGTCCTGCAGGATTAGACGAAGGTACACTGCTTATGGTGTGATGTTGGCATGACACGTTGTGAGTTCTGCCAGGCGCTGAGCTGCTTTTGAAGCTGCGACTCAGCTCAGCATACCCCCAGCTACCACGTCAATGAGAAGTCATCTTGTGGAAGCGACGAAAATAGCGTGAGAAATGTCGCACTTCAATGTCGTCGCTCCCTGCTCGGATTAAATTTGGAGGGGATTATGCTAGACGCTAACAGCAACGATGCGTACTAATAACTGGGAGTCGCCCGCACTGTCTTGGGGTTTTCTGAGAGCAATACATCACTGATACTATTGGCCAATTCAGGTATGCTGTCGTAGGCCACCTTCAATCTCAATGTTGGGCAGAGATTCGAGAGAGTCTAAGGCGCGGACCAGATCGCCACCGCGGCATTAGATGCCGAGTTCTAGCCGGACCAGCCGGTTGCAGTAGTAGCCCAAACGGAGCACCACGGCGAGATCAATGTTTGCATTTGGTGATATGTCTCTTGGGGGAGTTAGTAAGGCGGGAGAAGAGAGAGGAGCGCTGCGCTGGGGAGAGAGCAAGGGCAGAAGACTACAGATGAGCTTTCATTTTATATTAGACAGGCGGGATATTGTCTTGCGTACTTAGAACAGCACCCAAGATATTATTGCTGTCTATACTGTCCCCGGCTCCAGGCACAGCCATTTTATTGCCGCAGCCTTGATAGCCAAGAAATGTTTAAGGAAACCACTCAATGTTCAGCACTTGGTATCAACTGACGCCCCGTCCAAAGCATGCAAGAGACTGTGTGCCTTTCGCGAGCTCACCTCGCGGTTTTCCCCGCCGAGTTTCCAAGAAGCGGCAGCTTGCAGGAGCAGTGCGTCCTTGGCACCGCCCGATCAACAGCAAGGCTGTCCGCCCGGCTTTGCGTTGGGCACACCAGCCCAGTGTCTCGGCCAACGCTTCTGCCAAAGCCGAACACGACTTTCTTCGTACTCTTTCCACTGACCGCATGTTGGAAAGGGATGCCTCGTTTTCTCTGCCCGTGGCGCTGTTGGGAGGGAGAGCGTGGCAGGGACCCCAGATCCGACTCAGGAAGAAGCTTCATCCATGCGCCATCCGGCTCGGCTCCGGGTACGCGCGCACAGACAAGCAAGCAAGCAAATCCGCGTATTCATGCATAACTCGTCACTTGGGCGCAACAGCCTGCACAAGTTCCGGTCTCAGAGCTCCACCGCCCGCGGCGCTCCCAACTCAGGTTGCGGGAGGGAGGCTCTGTGCCCTCCTTGGCCAGAGTGATTAGTTTCAACGCCACGTTTTCTTTTAGCCAGCTTTTTATTCTTTTTATTCCCCTAATAACAACTTTGGCTCGCCCTGTCTCTCTCGGCCGACAAGGGAGCCAGCCCACACAGACAAGCTTTTCGTCCGTCACCAACGGGCTCCACGACTCTCCCGGCCCGCGGAGCTTTGGGCCACGAAACCAACTCCCACGGACCTGGGGACGAAGCGTTGGCTTCCCCCTTCCCCCGTCCGCCAGATGCGAGGCCATCTTGTCTCCAGCCGACGGATGTAAGCCAGCGTCGCAATCTCCACCCCTTGTCAGCTGGGGGGTTTGGGAGGGTTCAGCGGAAGGGGTGCGGGGGGGACCGACGGGTTCCAGTTCGCACTTCATCCCACACACACTGCGGCCGCCCGGGGAGGGATCTTCAGAACGATGCACAACTCGGATGCTGAACTGGCTGCTTGGTTAGCTTACGCTTCTAATGCACAGCGCAGCCCACACCGGTTCTCCGCCTTCCCCCATGTTGTGTTGTTGCGCTCATGTATCTCGCCCGTTCATAAAAGGGTGAACGGGCGCCAACGCTATTTCAAAGTTGAGCTTGCCCGCGATCTTGTCTCTTGAAAAAACGCTGTCCCGAGCCCCCTCGGTGGACAGGTTCTTCTATGACGGCTTGAGGCAACGATCATCTTACAGGTGGCCCCCGCCTCCGGACGACGTCTGCACGGCATCCCTCAGCGAGAAACTATTTCCCCCAGGCATTTTCGGCAGAGAGAAAACCCAACGTCCGTATAGCTTGGTGAGTCTCTCCTCTAGATGCTTGCTGCCTTTGCGCCAGTGGCAGCCGAGGCTCATGAGCGCCCCATCCCGGCCCTTGGAGTCTCCAGCAGTATTTGCACCACTGGCAAGACATCTTTTCTTTTTCGACATCTTTGTCTAATACCCGGGCAATTCCCCTGAAACAGGACCTTCGCGCCGCGCCTCCCACATGGCTCCCAGCGCCGATGCGCCGCCGCCGCCGCCGCCGCCCGGCGACCGTGGCAATGCGCCCCCGTCCGTGACCGAGGCGGCGAGCGACGACTCGGCCACCGAGATGAACGCCGTCGAGGACGAAAAGGCGCCGCGTGAGACGGCGACCACGACGAGAAGCGCCACCAGCGCCGCCGAGGGCACCAAAGCCGAGCCCGATCCGTCGGCGGTGCAGGTGGAGCGCACGCCCGCCGCCGCCGCCGCGGCGCCGAGCGGCGACACCCCCGGCGTCGACGCGCACGGCGTCGTCTCGTGGGACGGCGCCGACGACCCGCAGAACCCGTACAACTGGCCGCGCTGGGTCAAGGTCTTCAACTGCGTGCTCATCAGCGCGCTGACCTTCGTCACGCCGCTCGCGTCGTCCATGTTCGCGCCGGGCGTGCCCAGCCTCATGCGCGAGTTCCGCTCCTCCAGCGCCGAGCTGGCCGCCTTCTGCGTGTCCGTCTACATCCTGGGCTTCGCCGCGGGGCCGATGCTGTTCGCGCCGCTGTCCGAGCTCTACGGGCGCACGCGCATCTACCACGTTGCCAACATTGGCTTCATCGGTACTTACACTTCGCCCTCTCTCCCCTCCCCCGGGATCCCTTGCTAATACCAGGCACAGCCTTCCTCATCGGCTGCGCCCTCGCCCCGTCCCTCAACGCGCTCATCGTCTTCCGCTTCTTCTCCGGCGTCTTCGGCTCCTGCCCCGTGACCAACGGCGGCGGCAGCATCTCCGACATGATCACCCAGCAGAAGCGCGGCGCCGCCATGGCCGGCTTCTCCGTCGGCCCGCTGCTCGGCCCCATCGTCGGCCCCGTCATCGGCGGCGTCGTCGCCGACCGCCTCTCCTGGCGCTGGGTCTTCTGGATCCTCGCCATCCTCTCCGGCGCGCTCTCCGCGCTCTTCCTGCTGCTCTCGCGCGAGACGTACGCGCCCGTGCTGCTGCAGCGCAAGACCGCGCGCCTCCGCCGCGCCACCGGCGACGCGCGCCTGCGCTCGCAGCTCGACTCCGGCCTCGCCCCGCGCGAGCTCTTCCTGCGCGCCATCGGCCGCCCGTTCAAGCTGCTCGCCTTCTCGCCCATCTGCGCCATCTGCAACGTCTTCGTCGGCGTCGCGTACGGCTACCTGTACGTCATGTTCACCAGCATCACGCCGCTGTTCGAGCGCCAGTACGGCTTCGACAGCATCCACGCCGGGCTCGCGTTCCTCGGCCTCGGCGTCGGCTCCATGCTCGGCGTCGCGTACTTCTCCACCGCCAGCGACAGGTACATGAAGAAGAAGGCGGCGGAGGCGGCGCGCGCGGGCGGCGGCGGCGGCGGCGACGACGACGACGACATGGCGCGCAGACCCAGCGTCAGCGCCATCAAGCCCGAATACCGCCTCCCGCCGCTGCGCGCCGGCGTCGTGCTGCTCCCGGTCGGCCTGTTCCTCTACGGCTGGACGGCGGAATACAAGGTGCACTGGATCGTGCCGATCATCGGCACCGCCATCATGGGTGTCGGCAACCTCATCATCTTCATGGTATGTTTCCGTTGCCTTTTCTTGTCCTCGCATGCGGTACTCCGTGTTTTGCTGACACCTCTTCCCCTCATTCAGTCACTGCAGCTCTATCTCGTCGATACCTTCACCATCTACGCCGCCTCGGCCCTGGCCGCCAACTCGGTCGTCCGCTCTCTGCTCGGCGCCGTCCTGCCGTTGGCTGGTGGCCCCATGTACGCGAAGCTCGGCCTGGGCTGGGGCAACAGCCTGCTGGCGTTCATCGCTGTGGCGCTGATCCCGGTGCCGTGGCTGTTTATGCGGTACGGCGAGTTTCTACGGAAGAAGTTTGCCATCGAGAACTTGTAGAGAGACACAAGAATGCGGTGCGCAACAGCAAAGAGGTGGTAATCTGGGGTCGTTTGGAATGGCATCAGAGCTACAGCATACTATATACCAGGTATTTCTTTTTTTTTGCGCTGTACATGTGGCTTCTAGAATGACACTAGAGCTCTTCTGAAAATACATCAATCTTTGGAGACTTGCACAAATGTGTCAGTTGAATTGGTGTCAATTTAGCGATTCGTTGATTGTGCTATTTCAAATCATACTAACAAACGCGTTGTTGCTGCGGCCTGGCTGCTGTACACGCTTCTCCAAGTATTTTGTCGACATGTCATGCGAAGTTCTCTCTATCCTTGTCTTCGTGTCAAAAAAATGTCCTTCATTACGTTACAAAAGAAACCGAAAACTCCATTTTTGTGTGTGCTTATTTCCGTCATTGCCAACAGTGGTGGGTTGGGCATTTACATCTCACCGATGCCGAGGTGCTCGGGCTCGGCGCGGACAATGCGCAGGGTGTTGGTGTTGCCCATGCCGCCCTTCCAGCCCTGGACGACGACGACAGTATCGCCCGTGGTCAGGGTACCGAGCTGGAGAGCCTGGCTGACGGCCCACTTGATGCGCTTGTCGACATCCTCCTGCCAGTTGACCTTGCTGAAGTCGGGCTTTGCTTCGGGGAAGAGGAAGGGGTAGACGCCACGGTAGAGGTGAGCGAAGCGCGAGGTGGTGGCGTTTCGGGTGATCATGAAGATGGGGCAGACGGGGCGGTACTTGGAGAGGAGACGAGCAGACTCGCCCGAGGTGGAGAGGACAATGATGCCACCGGCGCCGAGGTCGAGGGACGCGCGAACGGCGGCCATGGCGCAGGACTCGACGGTGCGGACAGGACGCTTGACGAGGCTGCACATCTCCTCAAAGTGGGAGACGTAGGGGATGGTGTTCTCAGCCTTGAGGCAGGCCTCGTGCATCTCACGGACGGCCTCGGCGGGGTAGTTGCCCTTGGCGGTCTCGCCGGAAAGCATGACGCAGTCGGCGCCGTCGGTGATGGCGTTGCCTACATCGCTGATCTCGGCGCGCGTAGGACGGGGGTTCTTGATCATGGACTCGAGCATCTGGGTGGCGCAGATGACGGGCTTGCCAGCAAGGTTGCACATGGCAATCATCTTCTTCTGCGCGGCAAAGACCTCGGCGGCGGGAATCTCGATTCCAAGATCACCACGGGCGACCATGACACCGTCCGTCTCGGCGAGAATCTCGGGGAAGTTGTTGAGACCCTGGCGATTCTCAATCTTGGCGATGATCTGGATGCCGTGGCCCTCGGGGCCGAGGACGGCACGGATGTCGCGGATGTCCTGGCCGGAGCGAATGAAGGAGGCAAAAACCATGTCAACGTTGTTCTGGACACCGAACTTGAGATCGGCCTTGTCCTTGTCGGACAGGGCGGGGAGATCGACGTCGGTGTTGGGCAGGTTGACACCCTTGCGGGAGGAGATGAAGCCGTTGTTGCGGGCGCGAGCCTCGATGGTCTGATCGTCCTTGATGGAGAGGACGTCAAAGGCCAGGACACCGTCGTCGACGTAGATGATGCGGCCAGGCTGGATGACCTTGGTTATGTTCTTGTAGTCGACGTACCTGAGGAGGGAGGTGGGTTAGCGATGTGTGTGTGTGTGGGTGGGCTATGATTGGAGTGTGGGAGAGCTCCGGGAAGCTCCCAACGGTGTCAGCGAGGCAGTGAGGAAAGTGAAGCTTACATGTTCTGGGTGTCGCAGGCAGTCTTGTACTTGTCATCGGTGGTAATGTTGATAATGGCACCGGCAGAGATGGGCAGATCGGCATCGTCCTTGGTGTTACCAGTTCGGATCTCGGGGCCCTTGGTGTCGAGAGCAATGGCGCAAGGGCGGCCGGGGTGGGTGGCGACGGCCTGGCGGGCATTGTCAATGACGGACTGGTGGTACTCGTAGGAGCCGTGAGAGAAGTTCATGCGGACGACGTTGAGGCCGGCATCGCGGAGGCGGTTGATGGCCTCGACCGAGTTGGTCTTGGGGCCAATGGTGCAGATGATGGAGGAGCGGCGGTAGTTGTGCTGAGGGCTGTAGGCGGTGTCGAGGGAGGAGAGCCAGGCGAGGCGGCCGCCGCCGACGTCGAGGTGATCTTGAGCAGTAGCAGCCATGAGGGAAACGGAGCGTTGACGTTTGGCTTGAGGCTGAGGCATGATGGAGGAGGAGGGGAGGAGAAAGATAGCGGGAGGGAAGGGGGAGAGAAAAGAGGATAAAAGAAATAATCAGGGAGCTGGGAGCAGGGAGCTGGGAGCAGGGTCTAGTAAACCAGGCTGGTGAGAGGGGAGGTGGAGGAGGATGGTGAGATGGTTGGTTGAGGAGGGGCGGCGAGGAGGAGGGGAAAAAAGTTGACCAGGGCGAGGGTTAGCTTGGAGGTGTGAATTGGCAGAAAGTGGGAGGGAGGCGGTGGAGGGGGGCGGAAGTGTACTTTGTTGCGGGAGATGGATTGGGGGAAGGGGGTTGGGCGGATGGGAGTAAGTTGGTATTATTAGACCAATTGATGCTGCACGTTGTTGAGGGAAGCTTGGGAGGGGCTGTGTATGATGTATCTGGATATGGTGAGAGTGTCTCTGGATATTTGGTGGGAGCTGTGTCTACGGTGTGAGACAGTCAGGAAGCCTGATGGAGGCGTATCAGGCCTGCAAAAACAAAATGCTTCCAGGCAGAAAAAAGCAGGCAAAAAATAGGAATAAAAAACAGACGAAAAAGGCAAACAAAAAGCAGGAAAAAGTATACAGAAAACTTGGTGATGCAAGCTCTTGTTTCGTGAGATGGTGGCGGCGGTTTCGGTGCAATAGCCCCGCTATGCAGCTCTCGTCTCACCAGAATTTGACGCTAGCAGAGGCCCTGTAACGTTGGGGCCTACCAGGAGGTAGGTACAGGTAGAGCTACCTCCTGGTACTACAGGGAGGGTCCTTTTCCAGCAGATTTCCAGGCCATTACTGGCCATTCCAGGCCCAGGTACAGTGGTCTTACGCCTCCAAGGTCTCACCCCTACAGTGGCCTCACAGCGCCAACCTCTCTTCTGCCCGCTAAAGCACCGGCCCGGACGAGCCACTGCGCACCGGCGCCAAATGAGGGGCCGCCCCGCCTCTCCCAGCTAATATTAGGCCCTCGACCCAGTATAAATAACCTGCCACATTTTTTCCTTATCTTTGCGCCTCGAGACAGCCAACCAAACCATCACGAAGCCCCAAGAAAATTTGCAACTCCCCGTTTCTCATGGGTTAGGTGTCTTCTTGTCCTCAGACGACTGCGCAACTCTGCCGCTGGGCTAGGTGAGAAAAATAACAAACTGCCGTAATGCAGCGCCCTGACCCATCCCTCGCGTAATACACACCTACGCCCGTCGTCAGCCTCGCACGAGCCCTGACGTCAACTTTGTTTCTGCGAACCTGGTCGCCCAGTAACTTGATTAGTGCGGTGTGACGTTGCGAATACAGTTCCTTGTCTCGATCCTGCTTCACGGCACAAAGACAAGCACAGGTGGTCGTGGTCTACAATCTACCATACACACCCGCTAACCAACACCACCAAGCCATCACGCCGCTGCGCCATTTCTTTCTTCACCTCTACTCATCACCCTTCAGTCGGTCCGGTCTCTCAGGCCTCGTTCCTTATCTACAACCCTACCACCCGAACCCACACCACCGGTGTCCGGCGCCGGACCTGCCGCACCCTGGCACACCCTGCCACCGGAGCATCGGCCCGCTCGTCTCACTCAGCACCGCCGCCGCCATGTTGGAGTATATCCCTCAACAATTTCCCCTTCATTGGCCAGCCTGGAATGGGGCCCTCAGTCTCGATGCCATTCTTCCATTCTCCATTGTCTTGGAGTCGTATCACCATTGCCTGTAAATGCCCCACGCCCACCTCCTTCGCCGAATCATGCCCTGCATTATCTGCATTGGCTAACAGTCTTATGCTCATGCCATGTTCGTAATGCCCTTAAAATCCGGGTCCCGAGATCTTGACCCACTCTCATTCAAGATGTATGAGAATATTCCTCACTCAGCAAGCCTCAGCCGCCTCCGCTATATACTTCATATGTCGTGGCAGTGTACATGAGCACACATAGAGAAGAAAAGAGAGGAACAAAAAAGCACGGAGGCGGGAGAAGAGAGAAGCAAAAGACGAAAAGGAAGCTCTACGCAAAGTATGCAACCGCCGTGGAGATGGAAAGATAGGTCACCCAGCAAAGCTTAGACTTCACAGCTTCTCAACTCCGCCTCCAGACATCTCTTTACCCAAAAAATATACGATCGGGTTATTCCGTCGTCTTCAATACCGTACCAGACTTGACCTTGCGTTCCACGCCATCCTGATGTTATTCCATCACCACTCAACTATGCACCACCCTAACCTGCGCGGACAAGAAATACAGCAAAGGAATTCGCAGACACAATTACAAAGCGAACTCTAACTCACCGTCGGAAATGATATGGTTAGTGTCGGCAAAGATCAAGATCAAGTTGATATCCCAAGTCGAACAGATTCATGCCAGGAAGCTGCAGTGCAGAAAGGGGGGGCGCGCTCAGCCTTCTATGAACCTGGAAGGAGGAAAGCCCCATATCTGCATGTTCATAGCTGGAATTGTCAGCTTGCCAACAGGTCACTGCCGCGAGCGTGTGCGCAGTAGAGGCACCGACCAGGATGGATGGAATCCAGTCCGGCTCGGCCAACGCCTTTGACAGTAGTATTCACGCGGCACAACATGGGGGCCGCTAAAAGCTTATTGTGCTGTGCATCATCTATGACTGAAAGAATGCACTGTCCAAGAGTTGAGGATATGGTGCGCTCTGTCAAGCACATGGCAGCACATCAGGGTTGGTGACACAACCCAATGTCACACACTGAGCGACCAACATTCCGCGCCGCTGCTCATCAGCCGCTCGAGTCTTATGAAGTAACTAGTTTCGGTTATAGATGAGCTGTATACACCTGTGAGCGGCCAAGCGGACGATGTGCCGCTCGACATGCACGGGACACCGTTGATCCGCCGGGTGCTATTCCGCGAAATCTGACCGCCGCCGCAGCGTAACGCCGACAAGGTGACCATTTACTCGCCACAAGGTTCTAAAGGCTGTGGGAGTTGCTTCGAGTTGATTCACCTCCACGCCTTCTGTTGCACACGCGAGCATATCACTGTAGGACAGACAGCAGTGACAATCCCAGCGGCTAAGGCACCAAGCCCGGAACCCTCCATCACGTAACTGAATACTTCAAAAGGGTGAGCTCCCGCAGCCTTCATCCATGCCCCTTCAGCAAGTGTTCTCAGAGTCCAAACATTGCTCATGCCGAATAACCGCATCAAGACGTGGGGAGAGCGATGGCGATGGGTGGCGAGTATTCTTGGGCAAATCGACCCCCCGCGCCCAACAGGCTCGAAACGAATCCGCGTGAGCATTGCAAGTCCAGTGAGCCTTGTAAGTCGCAGCCTGTTTCACGATGCCATGTCCGCTTGAGCCTGACTCCGGAAGTCGACATCCCTTAGCTTCTGCTACGACCACACCCCCAACGACCCCAATGCGGTCGCAACGCTGGAAGCGCTCTGGCAAGACGCCTTGCCCAAGGCCGCCGCCAGGATCCGAGGGATCGATGGAGACGTACATGAGCCTGAAGCAGCTGCAAGAGGTGCTTCAGGGTACTTCGCGCGGCCGCCGCCTTCCGTTTGGATTGTCATGGAGCCGGACGAGACGCAGGGCATGGTGTGCACCGGGACCCTGCGCGTGATGATCCTCGGGCTCATCGTCATGAGCGCGGTCGCCGGGTGGATTTACATCATTAGGGATGCGACGAAGTCGTTTTGATGTTGGAAGGGGAGCGAGATAGGGGGCTAGCCTTGACGTGAAGGTGCGCTTCATGACGAGCGCGGACATGCGGCGGCGCCGCAAACTGTGCTGTGCTGGAACCATCAGGCCGCTTCTGCGGACAATACTACGATACTGAATAACCACAACAGGGACGGCTGCGTAATTTGCATAGGGATAATTCTAAGAACTAAGTTGGCCTAATTTTGAAGGGTATCTTTTCACCCGTCGTCCTTCTACATCGACACTGCTCCCGCAGCCCCCCGTCGGAAGTAGGTGAGCAACTGATTGGCTGAATGCAGCCCATCTTGTGAATCAGGTAGTTAAGATAATTGGCACGCCAAATCATGAGAATGTCCCGCCCATACGGCAACATGTACGCCAGTAGTTGAGCTGGAGAGCTCGTGTCATCATACGCGGCGCGCAAGCAGAAGTCGCTACGGGGTGAGCTCAACTCCCTGGATCCAACTTGCCAGGGATAAATTCATATATAAAGAGAAAAATATCCATTCGTGCTATTATACATAGGCAAGAGCTAGCGGGCTTCGGATAGCAAGATTCCTGTTCCCGTTCTCCGGCAGAGCCCCCTCTGTAAAAGCGAGCTTCAAGCCTCGACGGAACAAGAGACATTGGCTGGAGCCGCCATAATGAAACATCCCAAGTTCTTCCCCCTTTTCAATAGGCTGTGGCCAGTCCGCTGCAAACCTGGGTAGAATCTCGCACGATGATACGTCTGCGATGCCGATGGCAACAAAGCACATCAAGCCCACGGGGTCGTCCGCCTGAATGAAGATGACGGCCCGGGTAGCAACATGACCAAGGTATACCAGATTATGAAGCGGCGGGCCTACAGGCTCCGCACCAATACCGTTTGTCGAGCGCTCTGAGAAGTAGGTACCGCCAATAACAGCAGCGTAGATGACACGGCCCGACACGGGGGCACACCAGCGATGATAAGCCGTTGTTCTGAGTACCGACTGGTGAACTGTACCCCCCACGAAATCCTCAGCTAATACGTGGTTGTTTAACATCTCGGATACAGAGTAATTCGCCTCCTTTAGCCAGAACTGCGAGCGCTTCTTGACCTCGGACTTGATGGCCTCTGGTTTAGATTCGCAAGGATTGACAATCCACTCCGGGCGGTCTGGGTAGCCCACGGGACGTAGTTGGTCCATATTCCTGAACCTTCGAACGAAGAAGTCGTCCCAGGACTTAAATCCCCAATGCACTGGGTCGCCATGGGGGTCACACTCGAAAAGCTGCTCGAACGTGTACCAGCGGCTGCCGTCAAGGTTGGCATCCTCGACTATAGCAGCCACTGCCTCTACACTCAGCCAGTGACCCGGAGACGTCGTGATGACGCTCAGAGATTTACCCGTCTTGAGGAACTCATCACGCCATGTATCAAGCATCTCCTTGAATGCAGAATTTACCTCCGCGTCGAGAAAGAAGGCGTGACCGCTGGGTGTGCCCATGGCCCAGTCCAGGATGGCCTGGAATGGGAGTCCCATGACGCCAACACCGGCTGCGGAGAGAGTCCATGTCGGGGCGAGTCCTGGGACAACGACGCTGAGAAGCTCCAGCATGTGTTCGTATCCTCGAACGTGGCTTCGCGGCGACTCTTCTCGGTCGGGGTTGTTGTACGGGGTTTTATTGGGAACCTCTTCAAACATTGCTGATGCCCACATGCGGAGCTCCGTCCTGCTTTCAATGAGACTTTTGAGCCTAAGGACAGAAAGATGAAATTCGGGCGCGGCATGGCATTTCCTGGCGTCGACGTCGCGAACCAGGCTTTGTAGCCACGGGATGGCTGCATCCGCCCGGTGCAAGCTCCTTGCACTCTGACTGCCACGCCGCTGCGGTGACAGACATTTGGCTTTCAATGTCATTTAAAAAGAGTACTGCTTTCGGTGTGTGGTTCGGTTATTTTAAGGGCGCCAAGGGGAATTGTTGTGAGAATCTCACGTAGATTCGCTTGTAGAGGCTTGCTTTCCAGGACGAGTACAGAGTCCTGGGGAACTCGACGCCGACACCGTAATGAGAGTGAAACAGTATCCAGCGTCGATCCTACCTTATAATACAGTAGAATCCTCACGTGCCTGGTGTCAGTTCCACCATGCAGCTTGGGTCCCTCCTGCCCAGGCATCTGCTGCATCCGCATTCGCATCCGCAACATGCAGTGCCACGTCACGCGGCCTTCTTGTGTACCAAATTAAGTATTTTCCTTTTCTGGGCGACTGTTTTCGGATCACACGGGCAGCATGGGATCTGGGCCCAAGGATCATCATTCTCAGAGGGAGGCTGTCGTCAATCAATAGCTAGCACCTCACTGTTAATGCGACGACAGGGAAACTCGATAATTTGGCTTCGATTAAATGCGGTAGCCAGTTCTTCTCCAACATTATAAAGGGCAGGCGGTGCGCTATTCTCTGCGGTCGCCATATTAGGTTGTAAGACATACAGGTGAGTGACGCACAGAGCGTTGTCCTGCTACGTGACAGCATCGTGATTTCCTTACACACGGGGCTCTTCCTCGTCATTGGGGTATACGTTGACCTTAGATGAGGTGCTGGTCTTTTTTTTGCGAAGATACATTTCGCCTGCGCCGTAGGATTCGCCTGGATCGGCGGGCGCGATGCTGTCCAGTGGAAGATTATGGCAGGTCTCTATATAGCGAGATCCATCAGCTTTCAGCTCCCAGCATACTAAATCGCCGGCTTCCCACGATTGGACTGGCCTAGAAAATATAGTATGTCAAGGATTCTCGCGCCGGGTACAGCAATGGAGTTATGAGGAGCGCAGCCGATTTGACGGGAAAAGCAGACTGAACAATGCTGCCTTGCCAGACACACTCTGTGATCTTGATATCTCTACTGGCAGTCATCATCATGCTCGCCATCAACAACGGAGCGGCAAACAATAACAGCTGGGTGGCTTCCGTGCGCATTGCAAGACAATCGCTAGGCCGAATTAAGTTCTTTCTGCTGCTCTAGTCCAGCCTGCGGATAATTGCATGCCATAAAGCCAGCTGACTGACTCGGACCTCCACACAGCGCGAGTTCCCCCGACTCCTTGGCCTTCCTTTCTCCTCAAAGACTTGGATCTATAGCGATTTGGCGACGATCAACCAAGAAGATGAACCAAAACGTACGGAAAACAGTTATCGCGTGTGACTCTTGTCGAATACGGAAGCTCAGTGTAAGCAGCTCGTCCCCCGTCTCGGTAGGTAAGAATTCTGACCAGAAGGTGGATGTAATGCAGTAGTGTCGCCATCCTACGCCCCAAGCTTCGACCGATTCTCGGTGCATTCGATGCGCGCAAGCCAATTTACTCTGTACGTACAAAGATGGGCGGGGGAAAAGAGGCCCAAAAACCGGAAGGTGAGATAAAAATTCCTCAGAAAATTGACAAGCCCGCGATGCTGACGTTGGGTAGCCGACTAAGAGCTATTCGGGGTTCTCCAGCCGCTCAGATGGGGACGTCGCCTCTCTCTACCACGTCACTCAACAGTATGCATGGGCAGTCTCCTGCTTCCGAATCGCCAAGCAGAGCCGAGGTAGCTGCCTCCGCCGCCGCCTCTATTGAGTTCTTCCAGCAGAGCCAACAATCTCCACCTGAAGATGGACTGTACTGTCAGGACCCTGTCTCTGAAAGTCCACACCAGGCTGGCAGCGAATCGATTGCTTCGACGGCACTCAGTTTTGACGCATTGCTATTCACACACTGCGATGACCTTGTCCAACACTCGTATGAGGCCAGCCAGGCTACTACGGCTCGCAGCCATCCATCGCGTCCGAGTTGTCTAATTATTTCACCTTTTTATATCAGCGGTATCCTCTGTGGCACTTGGAGACTGTAGCCGCGAAGATCAAGGACGGCAACATGGATTACTTTACGCCTCTCGCCATCCTCAGCGAGGCTACCAAGTTCCGTCAAAACCCAGGTCGGGGTACAGAACGGCTCGATTACCTCGTGAAAAGGATAGAGTCGACACAAAATCGATCGCATCATAATCATTTCGCGGCACACCCGTCTCTCGACGCCGTCATCGGTTCGCTGGTGGCGAGGGTGTGCTACAACTATAGACTTTGGTGGCGTCTGCCTAATAACTTCGGCAGCTTGACAACTGGCGGCAATCGGTTTCTCCATACCGCGCCTAATCACGGCCGGGGGCATGCTCGGAACCAACTCGGGGCAAGTTGTGCACTAGACCATTTCAATAGTTGCGCTTTGATGGCATGGTACGCAGCAGCCGAGGCGTATTCTCTCTCTGTGTTATTAACAGTCAAAGCCTGCTTTTTGTTCGTATCAGTTTTCTAATCTCTAATTCCCAAGGACCGCTTACTTACTCTAAATCGACACTTCTGTAAACTCGACGATGGACAGGAAACCTTCCGAAGCGGCAGCCTCATCAACTCATGTGGATGGCGGGTACGACGTCTATCAGCCTGCTCCTGGGAATAGGATGCCGTGGAATCGGTCCTTAGTTGCACATTGTAGGCCTTCAGCACGAGATGTGGACAATTGAGATATGGGCTAATAGGCTACCAACATCCAGTAATCATCATCGGGCTCGCCTTAAGTCTCTTTGGCTATGACAACGCGTTCGCGTCGCCACTGGTCTCGCTCCCGCTTTTTGTGGCCAAGTATCAAGGTCCCGGATTTGGTGGCACCATGGCCTTTACAGTACGTCATCTACCACCGTCGTCAAGCGAGACATTGGACGGTAAGGTGCAGATCGATTTGGCTGACAGCACTTCATCTACAGGCTCGAAATCTCAACCTGCTTATTTGCGTGCCCTTGATTGGAGGTGCGGCTGGATCGTTTGCTGCCATCCCCCTTCAGAAGCGGCTCGGCCGTAAAGGGACCATGCTGTTGGCATATGGACTCCTCTGCATCCCGGGTTCAATCCTTCAGCTGGTGGCGCCCAATCTCGCCGCCATGGTTGTCGGACGTTGTTGGAACGGTTTGTTGCTACCCAAACCTACCGTCTGAATGATGCTGCAGAAGAACTTGGAACTAACATGTGTGATCACGGCAGCTTTTGGCGTCAGCGTGCTGCTCAACGTGACCCCTATATACCTATCCGAACTCATTCCTCCACACTATCGGGCTCGCGCTGTTGGATTCATGGCGGCCGGAAGCGGTGCAACCTCTGTGATGGCCACTGTGACCGTGTGGGCTGCGGCGAAAATTGGGAGTCGGTGGCAGTACATGGTTCCGCTCATGGTCCAGGCCGTCTTTCCCGCAGCTCTCTTTTTCTTGTCCCTCTACCTATCAGAGTCACCCGTGTGGCTGTAAGGGCAGGGCCGAAAAGACGAGGCGCGAACAAATCCGCTCGCTTTACGTGCAGGGAGCGAGCTGCTCACCGACAAGGAGCTCGCCATCGCTGCCGCTGCCATGCATGCCGGCGCGGACACTCGGCAGTCGCTGAATGTGTGGGAGATTCTGCGGCCAGCGCACCTCGAAAGAACGCTGATGGCAGCAGCCCTTCTATGCCTGAGCCAGGTCGGTGGCCAGATTTTGGTGCAAACCTACTCGACAGTGCTGCTCGTTCAGAGCGGTGTCGCGGATCCGTTTAAAATCACAATCATCATCTTCCTGCTCCAGTTTGTAGGGACCGTCATTGGTCCTTTTTTGCTGGACAGGGTCGGCAGACGACCAATTGCCCTTTACGGCTTTACAGTGCTGGCCATAATTGATATTGCTGGCGGAGCAATTGCCTGCGCTGGGCTGGCATCTGACGGCTCGAGGAAAGGACTCGCCGCGTTGTGCATAATATTCGCCTTTTTCAACGCAATGAGCTTTGGGTCCCTGTAACCTTTTCCCACCAGTTTATTCCCCGAACATCCACAGGGTATGTCTAACTTTTTTCTTTACAGAGCGTATGTACTACCAACCGAAATTCCGACCGCCTGCCTGCGTGAAGCAGCCATGATGTGGGCTACGTTTTGGAGCGCTGCGACAGCCATCATTACGACGTTCGCAGTACCCCAAATTATATCTCCAGATATGTTATATTAAGGTAAGGTCAAATCGATCTGAGACAAGGTAAAACCAAAACTGAGAAATTCTGGGAGCCAGGCGGCGGAAGCAGATGGGGGAAAGCAAATACAAAGAAGATTTCCACCCGAGCAATCCATTATTGGCGAAATTTTGGAGCACACGCGGATCTATGTGGGAGTTTCTGGCAAGGCCACACAGCGCTGGCTAGCCTGGAGTTGACACGGGGAAACGGGCCAGGAAAGATCACTGCAGCATGCTGTATTATATGTATCATGGAAGGAATTTCTTAGCGGATGATCCGGGGTGCCTCATGAAGCGTATACGAGTCGAATGATGAAGTTGCTGTCATTTCAGCGCGTGTGCAGGAGAAAGCTGTCGCCGTAACCTCTGCATAGCTCTTCAAAGCCGTGGATGCCCATGACCTGGAAGAATACTTTTTTATCGTGATACTAGCTCTTATTATGCTCCTAGTCAGTCAGCCGGGATATTAACTCAGGCTCAGCCTCATTACTTGTATACACTGCTGTAAGTATGAATTGCGCAGGCCGCAGACGCGAACAATGTCCCAGATTGATGCTTGGACTCGAGCGCTGAGGGGCGGGCATTGTTGCTGAGATTTATTATAGGACTGGTTAGCCCAGTGCTATTTTGTCATTCGCACGGATTATTAGGCCTCAACTATGGCGTTATCATTGGGCTCCAAGCAGCGCGGGGTCACATCCCCAGCTACGATTGTGTAGCGGTGATCTGCATCACCTGCATCGCAGGCTGCAAAGTGCTGGTGAACTCTTATATTATCAAAGCACCAAGCTACGGAAGCCTTAACTTCCTGTACACGTATCCTGAGATAACGTCGCATAAGTACGCAATTGAGCTACTCTGTTCATATGCGCCTGATCGAGCTACTCGCCCACTATGGGCAACTGGCTCGACACAATTAGCCATCAGCGCTTTTATCGACAGAAATATCGCCAGTCAACGATAAACTATGCTTGTCTCAGAACTTATTCTACCTGAATCAGCCATGTAGGAATGGCCACGGCGGCATAAAAGGCCTATTTGTGGTTTTAGCTTGTTATCCATCAATAGCGACATGGAGAGAGGGTGAGTGTCCTTACAGTGCAGATCCAAAAGGGCAGGCCTTGTATCCAGCCTTCAAGACCCAAGGTTTTTGTAAATGCAGTGGTCAATCCTACCGCACCAACAAAACTTCCCGCAGTTTCAGTAATGGCAAGACCGGAGAACAACAGCGGTATTGGCAGTCCAAGCGTTGCAGCATGGTGGACAAGTACAGAGCGGACAAGAACAGGGAAGCCGAACCCGGCAGCGTAGATGACCAGCCCTAGAACCAGGACGGATAGGTCCCATGCGATGCCGATGAACGCCGTCCCTGCAACAAGAAGCACAATGCTAAGTCTAGCCAGCTGCAGAGATGCAACAAGCTTGGGAGATTTCATCATATTTTGCGCAGCTGGCAAAAGGCAGAGGGAAACCAAGATAATGACTGCAGCTTTGACTGAGAGGAGGAAGCCGACCTAGAAAGAAGACTTTGAGTTAGAGGGTACAGGAAAGGCTAGCTGAGCGTGATCCTACCTTGGCAATGGGAAGCCTGAACCGCTTCGACACATACTGTTGGAAAATATGCAAGGCCTGAATTCCAAGCGGCACGACAAAGGAAGCTGCACATGCGTATCGGACTATCTGATGTCTTTTGGTGAGATTGAAAAATATTTTGATGTCATTCCGCACTGCCTTCTTGAAATTGCCCATCGACTTGGCCGAATAGTCGCTGCCTTGTTCAGAGTCCTCGGTGCTGCCATCATTATCGGTTGCGGTAGGATGAAGAAGGCTCTCACGTTCATACGATTCGCTTGCTGGCTCAGTGCTGCTTTCTGCGGAAGGTGTTGGAAGCGATGCGTTCTTTCGTGGTAGAGCTAGTGCAAAGGGGATTGATAGAAGGGCGACCGGAAAGATAAAATAGAATGGCGCCAAGACTTGGATGAGCAGCAAAGATGAGCCTATGATGGGTCCAATGAGCTGTGCCACCTGGTTGGCGCCCTCCAAGAACGAGAACGTCGTCGTCCTGCATGAGACGGTGAGCGTTTCGCGACGTTTTGTGGAGGATTGAGGAAGGCTTCGTACCAGTCCGCCGTGTGTCTCGCAGCTTCCGAGTGAATAATGGCATTGTTAAAATGTGTACCGCCGCCGGGCAAGCAAAAGATAGGTGCCAACATAACCCAGTTCACAGAAAACGTGTTGTAAAAGACACCTGGAATAAGCTGATAAGCTCCTCCGCCCCCGTCCGGCGACTGTGACGCCGATTTCACTTACAAACAATGACTGGCCAAGCCCAGCTGAGAGTGAGTCCCGTGAAGTTCAGCAGCATTGCCGGTTTGGGGCCGAAATGGCTCGCCAGCATGCCCAACGGTATTGTTGCGATAAAGTCTACTCACGGGGTTGATCAGCAGTGACTATTTGATCGCGAGCAGCTCTCTGAAGCGAAGAGTAGCAACCCACCGCAAGCAAAATAAAGGAGCTCGCCCGCCAGGCGAACCCAAGCCACTTCTCGCTGAACGTCGATGATGTCTTTGCAGTCATTCTCACCAACAGACCCGTCCGGGCCAATCATGCCTGGATCGTGCTGCGCATAGTATTCGCGGCACACGGTGGACTCAAGCAGCCGAAGGGTTGGCGCCACTTTAGCGAAGAAGGCCATGTTCCGGACCAGCACAATGGCCATGCAAAGGCCGGGCGCTGCCTTTGCCCGCCAGGCTGGCCACTCTTGACGGCTTTGGGCGCGGGGCAATCCTTCGCTTTCAGCGTGACTGGCATTGTGACGTGGGGGAGCCTCGCTCTGATGAGTAGGCGCTGCGCAGGTATTCATCTTCATAAAAAGCGACACGGCCGTACAACTAATAAGTCGAAGCACTAGACACGGAGTAGTAGTGGTCCATTTACTTAGTGCCAGTAGTGTCTTGTATGCGCAAAATTTCCATGGGGTCGAGCCTATACCTTAAACTACGAATTCAGTCGGGCACCCATCCGGATCTATCCGGTGACTTGGCCAGAAACACGCGCAGTTGCCCAGCCGGATATGAACGGCAAGGCCCGGGCCATAGCTGGCGGCGTGAAAGACAGACTTTGCGGGTGGCTTCTTTGCGGCCACTTTGAATCGGACGATGTTATTAGGGCGTTTGAAGGGAGAAGAAGCACTGCGAGGATGAGCACTTGCTGCACCATTTTAATCTAATAAAGAGACGGATAAATCGAGGTTGGTCGGACGACACCTTGAATAGGTGGAATTGGAAGAGCGCCACACGTCAGAATTGCATGGCTGGTTCGGACAGTTATTTATTAGCAATTGTTGGGGTAAGTATTGTATAATACTACCTATGTATGAATGAGACGGCCTTTCCGAGCACCATTTAGAACATCCTTGCAAGCGCTAGTTTAAGAAAGGCATACAAAACTAAAGCCCATCCTGCTTATATTTGTAACGCTTCGTGTATATACAGGGAGCGTACGTCACTACGCTTCATTAAATTACGCCTGTTCTCACACCAGACATCCATCATGTTGTACCAACCTCAGCAGCCTTCCCATGCCAAGCGCCCCCAATGCATAATGGATGGCAAGGCCAGCGTGTGCGCATTCGAACCACCACCATAGCCTTGCCCTCCAGTTATTCATTTATTCTTCTCCTCCTGTCTTTTGGACGCCTAGTGCTAATGCATCTCCGACTACAGGGTCGCCTAGACACGCCGGCAATAAAGCTCTTCTCCCAGACCTGGTATCAGCCAGGCGAAACTCATGGAGTGGCGTGTGATGGACAGGAACAACGTTGACACAAGTCGGCACCGGGGTAGCCATATTTCCAATCTAGTTGAAGCTAATGTGATATGTACCTGTGAGAAGACCTGAATTATATCCACGCTTGCATCACTGATTATTACGCCTTCTTGGTCAATTATAGTGTTTTGTATTAATTTGATTACTTGGCTTAAGCAATGGAATGCCTGAAATATGCGATGTGTTATCTTGTAAATGTGAAATCCTTGAACTCCTGTTGCTCGCGCTCCAATATGAACCAACACGCGAAATGACATTTTCAACAATTTTCGTCGTCTCTCAACAAATTACCAGGCAGCATGTCCTCCGTCAATACGCAGGTCGGATCCTACAGGTAGCCAATTAGTTTATTTTCCATTTCCTTCAGCGAGTCTCGGTCAACTTACCGGTCATGAAGCTGGAGGCGTCAGAGATGAGAAAGACGCCAGCGCCACGGAACTCGTGGGGCAGAGACAGGCGTCCAAGCATATTTTCGGAGGCCCACTGGTCCTTGCGGTGAGGCTGTGTGACGAACAGGTTCTGAAGCATCTCGGTCATGATATAGCCGGGCGAGATGGTGTTGACGCGGATGCCGTGGGGGCCCCATTCGGCGCCGAGGTTACGGGCGAGCTGGATGACGGCGGCCTTGGAGGCGTTGTAAGCGCCGCCGTACATGCCTCTGTTGGCAATGGTGCCGCTCATGGAGGCAATCATGGCGATGGACCCAGGGCGCTTGAGGCGGACCATCTGGCGGGCGGCAGCCTGGGCGGTCATGAAGCATCCGGTGACATTGATGCTCATCATGCGCTCGCACTCCTCCTGGGAGTACTCAAGCGCGGTGGTCTCGTAGTTGATGCCGGCGGCGGCAATGAGGCCGTCCAGCCGACCGGTGTAGTCGGCAATCTTGCGCATGGTCTCGTTGAGCGCCTCGTTGTTGCGGACGTCGAACTGGTGGTAGCTCAGGGTGGTGCCGAGCTCCTCACGGGCGCGGCGCTGCACCGTGGAGAAGTGCGACTCGGGGTCGTTGGTGGGGGGCTCCAGACGATCGATGCAGTGAACTTTGTCCTGTTAGTCGCGGGTAATGACGGGAATGAGGCAACGAGAAGCTAACCAATTGCGCCGGCTTCGAGGAGGGCCTCAGCTTGGACGAGGCCAAGACCACGGGCACCGCCGGAAACAACGACGACCTTGTTCTCGAGGCTAAACTCAGGGAGAAGGTGAGGGCGGGTGACGGGGTTGGGGTCGAGACGAGCGGGAGAGGAGTGGAAGCTGCGGGCAGCAGAGGCGGCGATAGGACGGGCAACTCGGGTAGAGCGCGCAATGGGGGTGGCGGAAGACTTGGCCGCCAAGCGGAGAGTAGGAACGAGTACTCGAGACATTGTAAAAGGTCGTGTGTATATGTGAGGGGGCGAGGGAGGATGGTATCGGAGAAGAGCAATGGCGATGGTGGTAGCACAAAGGCCGAACACGTTCGAAGTGAACAGAGATTGTATAGATGGATGAAGAAGGAAGACAGCGGGAGGTGTGGGGGGGAGGGCAGGATGGCTTTTTGTACGAAAAGGAACAGAGCACAGAGGGTCACGATCATTTACACGGGCGTACAGACGAGAGCTACACCAGCTTACAGGACTTTTCGGGGTGTGCGGGTGGCGGCGAGCTCGAGCATGTGTGCGACTAGCTGAAGCGGTTACGGAGGTTCTGGATGCGTGGCTGATCGGTACACACCCCCTCCCTGGCGGGACACAAAGAGGGATGGATCGTGGGGGACGCTGCGCGCGGAGCGTAGAGCGAGGTCGAGTGTCCCCTTCTTCCCGTCACGCGGACGGGCTTGCAACAACGGGGAGGTGAAAAGAGCTTGGGATGAGGGCGAGAACGGCGTCGAATTTCGGGACGGTGGAGAGTTTGGGGTTCATGGAGTGCGTGCAGGGAGGGGAGGGGGTGTGGTAAGATGATGATTCAGTTTCGCTTAGACGGACACCACCATCACACCACACCACCCTGGCACCGGAAACAATGGACTGGAATTATGCTGGGCATGGGAAACTAGGCATGGGGATCCCTTGTCCGGTCGCAGGAACAAGCCCATGGACCCCGGTCATTGGATCAAATGACTGGCTCAGCTTACTGGTGTACGGCTGTGAGGGACAACCTGGTGGAAAGGGGGAGTGCAGGATCGGGAGGAGTGAGCATAAGAGCGAATGTGTATTTTGAAGCCACGAGACCAGCCATGTCTAGTTTGACCAACGTCGAGGACGTAAGCTTGTGCAATAGACAGAAAGGCCGCGGGACGATCAGAGGCAGAGCTGGGCAGGCTGGGGACCAAATGTCGCCGCCAAGTGGGAAACGAGGCGTAGGGGCATCACGATCACGGGCGTGACAGGCGAAGACAAGCCAAGGCTATTTTTGCCCGGACGCATGCACCTGATGAAAGCGAACGAGTAAAACATGACAGCTCTTCTGCCTACCTGGAACAGACGGGGAGAGGTGCAGGACCTGTCAGCGGAATTGCGGGAGGAGGAGGGGGGGAGGGGTCTCCAGTATAGAAGCCTTGTTTAGCTGCTTGCGCAGCCCGAAACACTGGAGCTTATTTTTTAAACATACCCTTGGGTAGCAGGCCGTTTGGGGCCGAGATTTGGTCTTTTCTCTTGAGGCTAGGAAACGCGCCCGAGCAGAGAAAAGTTCCTGAGGCGGATGAGGAGGAAGAGAGAGAGTGCGGGTAGCAAAGTGTAGTTGGATGAGGGGCAGCTTCGGGATGCCTAAATCGGCTAGCGTGCCGATGGGGGCGGGCTGAGGATGGTGTCTGCCGCGCTGACCAAGGGCTGAAATGGTGCATTGGGGATGTTTGGGCTTTTTTTTTAAAAAAAAAAAAAGAAAGAAAAATGCGAAGAGAATGCTGAGAGACCAAGGCACGGGCCCAGAGACACGGAAAGACGGAGTGGCGGGCAAACAGTCACGTCGTGGCCTGTAGGCGGGCTGCGGACTGCGGGCTGTCAGGCCCTGGAAGGAGGAGCGGCAGGCCCCCGCACGCGGAACAGGTACGTACCTCCTCCTTCACCTCCCACTAGCCTCACACCAAAAAATGTTCATCCCCCGCAAAATACTATCCTCAACCACACCCGCCTTCCACCACTCACATCACCCGCCTCGCCATCCCATCCTCATCTGTGGCGGCGCCCTGCCAGACAACGAGGCGTCCACTAGCCCCAAACCTATCCTGCATCCCACGGCGCTGCCATGCCCGAGACAGGCGATTGATGCGCGCTGCAAACTTTCTCCTGCACGTGCAAACACGCAGCCTGCTGTTTTTCAGCTGCAGCCAGGGCATCCGCGCGAGAGAAGAGGGCATATGCATCGAGATGCATGACTGCAGTATTACGGCGGCGTCATGGTGATATACCGTTCATGCTCCCCTATACGACGTGGCGCCGGGCTGGGCGTGCTTGATGACCTCACGCACGCCTGCTGTGCGAGGCAAACGCCATCGCCACTGACGAAACTTCCCGCCAGACTCATAATGAGCCGAGCCGTTTTTACTTGCCGTTTATTTTTCCTTTGTCTGGCCTAACGAGATTCACCTAGTGCCGGTCTCACTTCCTCAATACTCAACCGTGCGGCTCTATCCCAGCTGCACTAGCACGGGTGTGCCACAGGTGCAACATCCAGATAGCAAGACACGGCGATACCGCCCCCTCAAAGCCACTAGACCCAAGATTTATTACACGTTATATGTCGTCAGCTTGTGTAACGCGGCCCCCGGCAGGCACAGCGACGGGGAGGCCGGCTTGGGTGGCGCCTGCAGCTTGTGCCTGCGAGGACGCAAACTGCAATGCACCGTTTCCTTCACCGCAGCCTAGACCGCAGGCCTCCTATTCCCAACCTGACAGTTGACAGCTTTTCCTCGAGCGGTCGCGGCTCCGTTCCAGCGTTCTGGAACATCTCCCCGGTGGGGGGGAACCCCGTCGCCTCGCATCCGATTCCTGCTGCTACGACAAGAGCGCCGGCCTCGTCTCGCGACGCTAAAGCCGAAAGCAGTCTTCCGAAGCAACATCAAACTCCACAGCCTCGAGGAACAAGCTTCACAGTGCCCCAGGACCCCTTTTTGCTACCAGCTGCGCGCCTGCTGTTGGCTCGGTGGTTTATAGTCTGCGTTCAGTCACTAGTAGTGCTTGCAGCGAAACCCCCAACCGCCATCGGATTTCTCAATTCGGAAAGGACGCCGCTTCACGATGGAGGCTCTCCTGCTCGCCACCCAACCCTCCGCCACCCCGTGTCTTCTGTCTCTCTCACTTGTTGTTTTCGCCGACGCCCGGCCTGCAACGGCTAATTCCCCGCGACTCAGCTGCTTTCCACATCTTGGTTCTCTCCTTCTCTCCTTCTCTCGTGACCAAGCAACCTTCTTTCAGTTCCATAACTTTGACCTCGGATGATTTCTGGGTCTATTGGTGAGGGTTAAGAAACGCTCTTGACCGGATGCCTTCCAGGTGTGCGATCCTAAGCATCGAGCTCGTCGAGCTGTGTCAAGCGCCAATTGAGTCTCCTGCTAGGCTTCTACAACAGCCATGTACTTTTTGAGTGTCATGACCAACTCTGAACCTTTGAACACATTGGCTAGAAGGAAACTAGCCGGAGGCTGCGTTCTTCGACACCAACTCAATGGTAGCGTCAACAGAGCCGCCATTGAACCGTTTGAGGCTCTCATTAGTCCACCATTGTAGATGGCTAATGACCGTTCAACGACCATCCTGGCACATAGTAGCTGCGTCAACCCCAGAGTCGTTGTTGTACATTGGTCACATCCACACTACTGCACAAAGGCCGTGCCGAGACTGATTTAGCATTTCTAATTGAAGCCAAGCCAATTAGTAGATCCACCGCGGCGGACTTTGGCGGATTGCAACTGCAACACCAAAGAAAAGCAAACGTGTTGGCCGCCCCGACCGCCGAAACTCCACTGATACTGATGCCGTCCTTTCGCCGGACCGGGGACAGGGGAAACTCGCCGCCTGGTCGTATAGATTGCATTCAGGCAACATCGCGTTCTCGGCTTTGGGCTGTGGGAGTCAATGCATCCCCGGTCGCGGCCCCGACAAAAAAAGAGTCAAAACCGAGTTGTCCTTGTGAACAGATTTCTGTGGATCGGATATAAACTGGGGGGGCGCTGCCCGATGGACACGGAGAAGCTTCCCGGGACCCCGGCTTGCATGAGTTACTCGGTATACTCCCCTATTCCCCGTACCGAGAGAAATTCCCCTAATCCACCATGGCCGGTCAGGTGGTGATGCACAGGCACAGAGTGAGAGGAGTAAGAGATGAGCCAAGCTCACTGCGGGGGTAGTAGGGTTTCAAGCAAGGGCTCGTTGGTTTTTTTTTTTTTTTCGCCGAAGAGAAATAGCTCGCTTATGTTATTTTCCAATCTCTATATACAACCAACCCCAGCACGATGCGGAAATGGGAGAAAACTTCCATCCATCAGATCAAAAGGGTAATCCGACGAAGCGACAGCGTCAAGCAGAGCGTGACGCGTCTCGTACCTTACATCCTTGCTGGCATAACCAAAAATCACATGCCGGCGCATTGACAAATCCAAAAACGCAACAAAAATTCCGAGTTGTGTCTCACCGCATTCTTGTCGTGTTATTCCAGAGAGATGCGTGCGGCATCGCTGCCCGACAGTATCCCCTGCAGTCCTTTCTAGCATTGCTGCTGTTTCCCTGTCTCTCTTTTCTATCCGAAATAATCGCTGCCACCAGCAAGAGTAACAATAACCAGCCCTCATTGGAAACAACAGGTAAAGTTCATCCTCTAGACCTTGGAGTCGATCCACTGGTACACCGTAACAAACGTCGTGTACACCATGGCGACGAAGCCGCCCACCATGAGCACGACGTCCAGCGCCTTGACCCAGCCCTTCTCCGCGGCGCCCTTGTAGTGCATGTACGCCGGGTAGATGTAGACGAGCGGCACGCACGCGAAGCTGCCGATGAGCGCGACGAACTTGTCGAGGTCGCTGGCGCCGACGATGCTGACGCCGACGCACACGGCCATGACGAGCGAGCGCAGGCCGTTCTTCTGCCACTTGATGGCGAGCGACTTCTTGCCCGTGGCGCGCTCGCCGAAGAGCGACGTCTCGATGATGCGCACGGCGGGGAAGAGCTGCACGGGGTCGCCGGCCAGCACGGCGACCGAGTACAGGCACTGCACAGCGTTGACGAGCGGCGAGTCCTGCGGGAAGTTGGAGATGATCTGGATCTTGGTGTCCTCGCCGAACGTGGCGTAGCAGAGGGCGCCGACGGACGTGAAGATGATGGTGATGAGGAGCATGACGAAGTAGAGGAGCGGGCCGAAGTGGTGCGGCTTCTTCATCGACGACTGGATGGGCAGGATCAGGCCGATGCCCTCAAAGGTGAAGATGGCGGAGCCGATGGTGAGCGGGAAGTCGACGGGGTTGAAGAGGCGGATGGGCGCGGGCCCGCGCGCGGCGAGCGCCTGGATGTCGTAGTACCAGATGTAGACGAGGCCGAAGAGGATGAAGACGTCGGCGACGAGCGCGGCGAGGCCAAGCTTGGAGATGTTGCGGATGAGCGCCATGGGCACGAGCGGCACGAGCTGCAGCGCGATGAGCGCCGGCACGCCAAGCTGGAACGTGCCCGGGCGGCCGCCGGAGACGGCGTCGAGGAAGGCGTAGAGGTTCTCGGCCGTGAAGATGAGCCCCGAGCAGACGAAGCCGAGCTGCGAGAGCGCGATGGAGAAGAGGATCATGCTCCGGAAGCGCGGGCCGACGATGGCCGCGCCCAGCTCGCCGTAGCCGCCGCCGTAGCGCGCGCGGCAGTCGAGCAGCAGCTTGAAGCACACGCTCGTCACGAGCGACACGGCGACGAGCGTCATGCTCGAGAAGACCATGCCGCCGTTGCGGAACGCCTTGGGCAGGAACATGATGCCCGTGCCGATGAAGGCCTTGAGCAGCGTGAAGAAGGTCTTGACCGTGCTCGCGTCGCCCTCGCGCGCCAGCCGGCGCACGCTCTTCTTGCGGCCCAGCTTCGGCGGCGGCCGGCGCATGATGAGCGGCGAGGCCTCGGTCGGCGCGGTGTCGTCGCCGTCGTCGAGCGGCGCCGCGTCGTCAATCGCGGACTCGTCCTCCGTCTCGTCCTCGTCGTCCGTGTCGTCGAGGTCCTCGCCGGCGAAGCTCCCGTACAGGTCGAGGAAGTCGACAAAGTTGCGCGCGAAGACGGGCCCGCGGGCGGCGCGCCGCCGGCGCGCCTCGTGCAGCAGGTGCTGGCGCCGGAAGCCGCCGGGCACGCGCTGCTCGTGGTACGACAGGTCGTCGGCGGGCTGCAGGCTGGGCGACGGCTGGTGCGAGAAGGTGTTGGCGCGGCGGAGCGAGTTGGCGCGCGCCTTGATGCGGAACATCTCGCGGTGGATGTCGCCGCCCTGCAGCCGGAGCGACGACTCGACCAGCTCGGCGGCGGCGGCGGCGGCGGCGGCGTCGGGGCTCTCGCCGTCCTCGGGCGGCGCGCTGCTGCTGCCGCCCGCTGCGGAGAGCGTCGGGGACTCGGAGCGCCCCAGCGTCAGGGGGCTCTCGAGCAGGGACGCCGCCTCGACCGGCACGGCCGACAGGCTGACCTCGGGGTCGGCGGAGTAGCCATCGGGCAGGTGGCGGTCGAGGATCTCGGCCGCCCGCTCGCGGCTCTGGCTCGCGGGGCTGCCGGGGATCTCGGCAAACTCTTCCATGGTGGGTTGTGAGCGGTGACGAGAAGCTGACGAGAAGGTTTTGGGAGAGCTCGGGTGTCGGCGTGTGTGTCGGCGGTGATCTCGAGCCCGAGTGAGGCGGTGCAGCTGACTCTGGAAGAAGGAAGCGGAGGAGGTTATGGGGAGTGGATAGACAAGTACAGTTCCATGACCGTTCCAAGCACCAGAGGCAAAGGCGGTTCGGGAATCTCTGGATGGGCGTTGGGCAGGTTGGGTGTCAAGGACTGGCAACGATTCCAAGATATGATGGAGTGGTCAGGAGGCATCGTTCATCCGGTTTGGGATCGACGCCGAACATCACTGTTTAAAGTGGGGTCTCACGGCCGGCGGCGGAGACGGGCCGAACATTCGAGCATGGCCGGCAGAAAAAAAATTAATGTAGCCAAGGACGAAAAGCAATGCCGTGCACCGACCGGAGCAAACAGTACAACTGATAATACGATAGTTTGTATATCCTGGAGTGCATGCTTGTACGGCCATTTCATCAGAGAGTCGTGAGCCGAGCATCGATCGTGATCGCGTCAGGTGGATTGCATAATGCCAAGGAAGGTAGGTCCACAAGCAGGATTCTACGCGGATGGAGTTAGAAACAGGTAGCCCGTTGACTTTATGGAGATTGGTGTTCGTATAACGAGGCAGCTTGGTAGAGGCTCAATGCTCCGCACTCTACTAGGCAGTCTGGAACAACACCAATCTGGGAGAGGGATTGCGCAGGATCCGACGATGCAAGCAGAGTATTTCTACAACCACATACGCATCGCACATCTGCCGCTACATGCAACAGCAACTCCTGTCAAATGCACTGTGATCCTGTAGGGGCATGACAGAGGCCCAAGAAGGACATTTCGCGGCAGGGTTGCCGAAGCAAAATGATGAAATCAAGTCTAGGGTAGGTCACTGATTCAGGACCGTCATGACAGCATCAACTTGAGACGGCAACAACCTGACGACACTTGCTGCAGTGTGTATTTTTAGCAATTAAACCTACTGGTAAACTGTCGGCAACGCAATTTCAGAGCAGCTTAATAAAAACGCTACCGCTCTAAGTTGCTCTTAGACACGGCCCTCCCTTGAAGTCAAGGGAGAAAGGTTAATCTTGTGAGTAGCTTTTCGAGAGTTAATTAAAGAGACGAAGCAAAAGATGGAAGGTGATAAGAACAGCGCCAAATTGCCCTGGAAACGCTGCCCTCAACTGCCGCATGAGGGGGTAACCTGCCGGACCTTTTGCAACGCTCGGCTTCAACACGAAGGCTCAAGGGCAGCGCGGAGAGAAGTTTCTCTGATTTACAGGCAGAATTTTCAATCCGAGCATCGCGATAGAAGTCTCAGTTGTGTCTTGTCACTCGCGAGGGACTCATAGCAGCGCGGTGCCTTGCCACACCGTCACCTATTCTCAGCCTCGTCTGTGCTACAAAAGCCATAATGAGACTCGCGAGGCTGTGATGCGAATACGGGGGGGGGGAGGAAACCGTCTGGTCCCAAGCCGGATGTGATGTTTACCGCCTCCCAGACGACTTGATGTGCCTAATTCGGCCATCAGCGGAGTCCGTGTCATCGCCATAGTGATGGAAGCAATCGAGCCTCGAGCTAGGCATTGTTGAAAGTGTTACCAAGTACCAATATGCAAGGAGGTCAGCATGGGAGATTATGAAAAAGAAAGGAAGAAAAGAAGAAACGAGTGGCGCCAACTGTGTTGTGGAGAGTAGTGAGAAAAAGCAAAGTGGTTGACGCCTCCCCGTCGGAGTTACTAGCACATACAGTTGCCGGCGGGCAGAGAATGGCGCTCGGCTTTCGCTGTTGCTTTGCTAACTGCAACTCAAAAGGTAGCAAAATTTCTTTTCAAGTTGCCGAAATATTAGTCGAGAAAGAGATGAGAGTCATGGAGCTTGTCAGCTGGGCTAGGATGTGCGCTCCCGTGCTACACAAGACGGCGCATGCAAGCCACACATCGGCGAAGGTGATAGAGACCAAACAGGTCCCGATTCATTGGTCTTACGCTCATGACCTGTGTGTCTTACTAGGTGGTGGAGATACTTGCAGCGGAAGAGGATAATCTTGTAAGCTGTCGACGGATAGCAGATTGCAGAAAGCCAAGCCGTTGTACCGTGCATGGTATTGATGGATTAGCTTCCAATCTAGGCTCCGGATGGATGATTTGTCCCTTGCTGTTGGGAAGGCAACAGGTCGCCTTCGAGGTGTATGGACAGTGAGTGAGTGCGTAGTGCATAGTCATTGAGAGTGGATAGTGCAGGTATTCGGCTGGGGAGCGAGGCTGCAGAGTGACATGACAGAATTATTATGTGATGTGATTTATTATGAGCAGATGCATGTCTGGGTCAGCGCTGTGCTGTCTTTTGCGATCCGTAGCACAAAGGCTTTCATCGACGGAGCGAATCGAGCTGGACAGGGCTAGCGATGAACAGCGTGGCGCTATGCGTGGCATTGGACAGATCTGCTCGCAGAGTTGTCGCAAATGGAGGAAGATTTGAGCGTGGCATCGAAGATGGATTCGTGCATCTTTTCATCGTCAGCGTCAGAAAACAAACACAACAACCTGCATGGGAACCCGCACTGACAGGCAGCAATGCCGTGCCGGCTCTGCCGTTCTGAGCTGTCAACTGTCAACTGGGATCCCAGGCAAAGCAAGCGGCAGAGGAACATGGGGACTCGGGAAGAGGACGGAGAAGACGAGGGCGAGGGCGGCGATCCGAGCCTGATTGGGCCAAGATGAACTGACAGAGAGACAACAGCTTGATGCCCTGGAGTGGGCCAAGATGGCCAGGGGACAGGGGCCGGCCACATCACGGACCGCAGGGCCAGAGAGACCCATGAGGCCCAGACATCCAGAGCCAGCAGCGCTAAAATGCAGGTGATTTTTGATCGTGTACGGCGTAGGGAGTAGGGAGCACCTTGAGCGGTGATGATTCCGCGAGATGGAGGCGATCGGTTGTGGGATGGCAGAGGCATATGGACATCTTGACGGGCACTCCAACTGCTTGAGTCGTGCCAACGCGAGCGACGACCGCAAACCGATCCCATCGAACACCAAAAAATCCCAATAGTATGAATGAGCATATGGACGACAATAGTCCCAGCCCTTGCTGCCGCTAAGTCCAGATCTTGCTTTTCCGTCACTGGCAATCCATCGCTCCATCGCCCCGCTGCGCCCCGTTAGCGCCACCCGCCTCCCCCTCCAAGCCACTCCCAAGCCACTCCTCCCAAGCCCCCTCGTGCCCTTCACTTCATTCCTCTGCCCTCGATACGCCCCTGATCTCTGACCCCCCCAGGGACCAGCCTCGATATTGGACGCGTCTTGTCTGAATACGTGCAGCTCATTCCCTTGTCCTGTCACATTCGGGAAGTAAAAGAGCCTGGACGCGCGGAATGACCGGAGCCCGCCTCGCGTCCCCTGCTCGGGATGGGGTTGTTACGATATCGCTCAGCCTGGCCTTCCGGCTAACCATTGCTGCCCAGCGAAAAGGGCCTCGCCATGACAGCTGCACGTCTCTTCTCAATCACAATTGTCTCATTCTCCAATTCAGCTGCTGACGCCGGCCAGGTCCTCTGCTTCGCTGGTGATGGCATCGGATCATGTTCCTCCCTGAGCCCCCGCGCTGCCACTGCGCCGCGCGCCCTCGGATCGCGGCCACCAGCATAGGCCAAGGGCAGCAGAAATTGCATCCAAGACATAATGTACCACTTTCTACGCTACGCCAGAAAACGCGCACGCAGTGCCGGGCAGTCCATACGAAATATCACGACTGGCTCGGGCGTCAAGTCGCGCCCCGCACACCGGCTCGAGGCCATCGGCCTAGTGCCGCGACTGTCTCTTTTTTCTTTCTTTTTCGCGAGGGGCCAGACGGTGAAGGCACACAAAGCTCTCTCCGGTGACCTCCCTTTTGGGTCTCGGACAGCATGTCGGGTCTTTTGTTTCTCGCTGGGGGACACTTGCTGCGAGACCACCGCTCAGACATATCGCCTTGGCCAATACTCCCCGTCCTCCCCAAGGAATGGCTCAGCACACCAAGTCTAGACCGCGTCTTGATATGCAGCTGTCGACGCGACCCTACTGTTGCCCCGCGTCCTGGGTATAGCCTGGGCTTCTTTCGCCATGCGTCTACAAGCAACAGCAGGGCAGTTGCCGAACGGCACCTTATCCACCCATCCCTCGAGGACGGGCCAGAAGGACGAGGCTGCTCATCAGCTATAAAGATACATGCCCCTCCAATCTGCTGATCTGTCATCCCCCAGCTTTGACAACTCATCCCGCTCAGTCAAGTCATTCTCTGCTGCACTTTTGCTTTCAGGCTTTTACTGCGCCAGTCACTCTTTATACTCGCAATTGCTTTATTCTACGGCTGGGATAATCACGATGAAGTTCCTCACTGTCGCTGCTGCCGTTTTGGTCAGCACTTCGCTGGCTGTGCCCACCAACCCCAATTACGGTGGTGGTGCCTGCGTCCCCAAGCATCGCCCTGGTGGCGGTAATACCAAGTCCGGTCCTGGTGGCAACCCTACCGGCCCCGGCGGCAACCCTACCGGTCCTGGCGGCAACCCTACCGGTCCTGGCGGCAACCCTACCGGTCCTGGCGGCAACCCGACCGGCCCTGGTAGCAATACCAGCACTGGCCCTGCAACGACCAGCACTGGCTCTAACACCGGCTCCAACACCAGCACCAGCCCCGCCACAACCAGTACCGGATCCAGCAGCAGTTCCAACACTGGCTCCAACACCAGCTCCAACACCAGCTCCAACACCGGTTCGAACACCAGCTCCAACACGGGCTCCAACACGGGCTCCAACACCCCCACCACAACCAGCAGCTCCAACACCAGCTCCAGCACCAGCACCGGCCCTGCTACGACCAGTACCGGATCTACTAGCAGTTCCAACACTGGCTCCAGTACCAGCTCTAACACTGGTTCCAGCAGCAGCTCCACTACCAGCTCCGGTCCTTCTACCACCACTACGGGCTCCAACACCAGCTCCAACACCAGCTCTGGTCCTTCCACCACCACGACGGGCTCCAACACCAGCTCCAACACCAGCTCTGGCCCTGCCACCACTACCACTGGACCTCCCGGCGAATTCCACTGCCCCTCCGGTCTTTACAGCAACGCGCAGTGCTGCTCTGTTGACCTTCTCGGCCTCCTGGGTCTCGACTGTTCCAACCCTAGCCGCACGCCGACCTCTGGTGACGACTTCATGGCTCTCTGCGCCGCCATTGGCAAAGAGGCCAAGTGCTGTGTCCTCCCAGTCGCTGGCCAGGACGTTCTCTGCCAGGACGTCATTCCTAGCGGCCCTACCTCCACGTCTCCCGGCGGCGGCAACCCCACCTCATCCTCCCCTGGTGGCGGCAGTACGTCTTCTTCCCCTGGTGGTGGCAACCCCACCTCGTCCTCACCCGGCGGCGGTAATCCCACCTCTTCTTCACCTGGAGGCGGCAATCCTACCTCCACCTCCCCCGGCGGCGGCAACCCTACGTCCTCTTCCCCTGGCTCCAACCCTACCAATCCTCCCAACACTCCCAACGAATTCCACTGCCCTTCCGGCCTCTACAGCAACGCCCAGTGCTGCTCTACTGACGTTCTTGGCGTCCTGGTTCTTGACTGTTCCGTCCCTAGCCGCACGCCGACCTCTGGTGACGACTTCAAGAGTGTCTGCGCCGCCGTTGGTAAAACCGCCAAGTGCTGTGTCCTCCCGGTCGCTGGCCAGGACGTTCTCTGCCAGGATATTATCCCCGGTGGCAACCCTACGTCTTCTTCCCCTGGCTCGAACCCTACCTCTTCCTCCCCTGGCGGCGGCAACCCTACCTCTTCCTCCCCCGGCTCCAACCCCACCAGCCCCAGCAACCCTCCCACTGGCCAATTCCGATGTCCTGCCAGCCTGTACAGTAACCCCCAGTGCTGTTCGACTGATGTTCTCGGCGTTGCTGATCTGGACTGCACGACTCCCTCTAGCACTCCCACTTCTGGCGATGACTTTAAAGCCATTTGCGCCGCTGTCGGTAAAACGGCCAAGTGCTGCGTCGTTCCCGTCCTGGGCCAAGCCGTTCTCTGCGAGGACGTTATCTCCGGTGGTAGCCCTACTTCTACCCAGCCTGGCGGTGGTGGCAACCCTACTTCCACTCAGCCTGGTGGTGGTAACCCGACGTCCACTCAGCCCGGTGGTGGTGGTAACCCGACTTCCACGCAGCCCGGCGGCAGCAACCCTACCAACCCGCCTTCTACTGATGACGGCCCTGTCTGCCCTGCCGGTCTTTACAGCAACCCCCAGTGCTGCGCGACTGATGTTCTCGGCGTGGCTGATCTTGATTGCTCCACCCCTTCTAGCGTTTCTGGCCCCAAAGCATTTGGCGCTGCCTGCGCCGCCGTTGGCCTGTCGGCCATGTGCTGCGTCATTCCCGCATTGGGCCAGGCTGTTCTGTGTCAGAAGGCCATTGGCGGTTAAATGGAGTGGTGAAAAGAGTCTTTTGATTCATCTTGAGTACAAAAGGCGACAGGTTTATACGGATGTCTTATACCATGACCAGTGGATTGTGAAGTGGTCTCGGAGCTTATTGGGGTACATTTTCCTGTTGTATTTCTTATTGTTGGGCGAACGTCTTGTTACGAATGATTCTTTTTAATCTTCTTCTTCTACGCACTGTAAATTAGCCGTAGGCCATTTGCACAAATGCAGCTCCGATTTTCAATACTTGGTTTTGTTTTTCTAATCGTGACAGTGCATGTTTTGTTGTGAGGCAGACCAGTTTCGTGGGAAACTAGGGGTTCTGTATTGGATATGTTAGGACATACCTCTCTACCTTTCATAAGTGTGAATCTTAGATTGAGAGGGGCGCGACCTGATTGTGACGCCAAGTTGAGCCACGAAAAAGGTACATGAGGGTACATAGGGTACATAGGGCAGCTGGTGGGATTCATCAAAGCAAGCTTGGAGCTTGGAGCTGCAAAATAAGCCGTCTTGTTCTTTTTAGCTGCGACGGTCGACAGGCACCACACCACCACTGCGAGGAGCGGCTTGCCTGCGAATCAGGGTGCGAAGCCCCTCCCCATCACATGCGCGAGTGACTTGAGCCGCATTGATTTTTGATGGTATCGCCCATGATTTTGATAGAATTGGTGCTGTTTTGTTTCCCCCTGACCACGAAACCTGGCCCTCGTGCGCAGACCAGATGAAGCTCCCCCTCTCCTCTCCTCAGGTACTCTCCGTCTCCACATACAAAGCGGGGACGGCCCCGGTTCAGGCGATGTACCGATGTACCGTCTGGGGAAGTGGGCAGTCCCAGCCCAGTCAGCGCTCGCTGATTTGAGCGCTACAGGGGCCCTGGCGAGCATTGAACCCACCGCATCGGTGGTTGCCTCAGGCCTCTCGCCCACTGCAGGCGCTGTCGCGGGCGGGCTGGGTCCTTCGTCCCAGCGCCGGGCCCGCTCGAGTCTGGGGGCGGGGCCAGCGCTGCGTGACTGTTTGCCTGGTCGGGGCGAAGCATTGCCATGTCAGAGACCGGCGAGATGGACAAAACGCGGGCAGGCGTGGCGGAAATTCGTGGCCATGTCCGCGGATGAGGGCATTCGCAGCGGGCAGAGACACTAGCGACGGGTTGGAAGGGCGGTTGGGCACTGGCTGCTGGCGGCCGTTTGTCGTGCGCCGCGGGCCTGGAGTGTGCTGCCTGCGCCATGGTGGTGGTGTGGTGCGCCCCAAACACGGGCAAGACCAGCGAGGGCGACGACGCTTGCGTCAGGCCAGGCCAGGCCCGTGATTTCAGTCGGTACGCGCCTCGCCCTGCGGAGATGTGCGTTGCCTCGAGGTATCAACCCGGTACCTCGACGGGCAGGACTGGCAACACAGAGCCAATCATGTCTTCAAAAGGCCGCCCTCCGACTTCACCTTGGGCGAGCTAACTCCCTTTCATGCTTGGTCATTTCCTACAGCCCAGGCTTCTCCTCGCTGCCAGGGCATTCGCTGCCAACAGTCCCAGTCCTGCATCTCATTACCCCGCTCCAGTACATCCCAGCCTGGCGGCGGGCGTTGCATCTGCCACCACTGTCAGGCCATTTGTGACGCCAGCCCATGTACCTTTTTGTACTCGCCTCCTCCTCCTCCTGGCAGCCCTGCATTCCGTTTGTCTCCCCGTCTCGCCCAGTGTATATATACTCCGCCTCCCAGCGACGCCTCTCTCCGTCACACTCCCTCCTCCTCCATCCGTCATTCCTCCTCCAGACAATACTCCATCTCCAATTCATCCAAGACATCACAACCTCTGACTGACAAACATCCTTTGTCCGTCCCTTTCGATACCCCTACACTCCCACAAACAACCCGTGAGTCTCACCTCCCCGCCTCACCCCTCCTCGCCACCCTTACCACCCTCACCACCACCACTAACCACCCTCAAGACACAACCACAACCATGCGTCCTCGTATCCCCCGTCTCCCCAAGGCCAAGCGCTCCGAGGTCTGGATCATGGGCGCCGCCGGCGTCGGCGTCCTCGCCCCGCTCTACATGATCATGCCCGGCGCCGACGAGCGCCTCGCCAAGCAGACCACCAAGTGGGCGCCGCGCTGGGAGAAGAACATCACCTACTTCGCGCCCCCCGTCGAGCGCGGCATGCAGCGCATCGAGCCCCCCGTCGCCCGCGCCGTCCAGCGCCTCGAGGAGCGCCTGCCCCTCGAGAGGATGGCCAAGGGCGTCGACTCGTCCATCAAGGCCGGCATCGAGCGCTTCGCCCCCAAGCCCAAGAACTGAAGGACTCTCTTGTTCCTTTTCTTTTCTGTCTCACGGCGTTCTTTCATCATGATTTGATGTACACATACTAGCTACTATAGGTCTCTTTTCCTTGTCTTTTTGTATACACTGGGGGATATCATACGTTCAGGGATAGTTCAGTTCCCGTTCTCACGGGTTGTGCACTCACAGCCTTGGGTCCGAGCGACCACTCTTTTTTTTTATCCGTCACTTCTGTGGGAATATCAGTCGAAAAGGTCCGGCAAGGCTAGATTTTAGACAACTCAATGATGCAACACTTCTAGACGAAATCGTGGCGTTTTGTTGAGTTCTATCTGTTCCATGTTCATCGTAATCCGAACGGGTGTTGCAGAAGACTCATATCTGGACTAGATATATTCATATATATGTATATACATGCATACATGCCTACGAATACACACATTCATATAGCCGAATGGAAGATGCCGATTTTCTACACCCGTCCCCAGTCCTGACCTTCCTCTCCCAAGAATACCCGCAACACCCGCGGAACTGTTCTTCTCCCGAGCAGTCGCCGAGCAGTCGCCGCGCTTCGGCAATGCCACCGGCGACAGACTTCTACCGGCGACAGACTTCTGCCGGTCCCTCCCATCCCATGAAGCAGATACAAGAGCTTCCCCCGCATCCGCTGCTGGAACCGTGCCGACTCCGCGGACCTTGGCCTAGTCCCGGCTCCGCCTCTCTTCTCCCCTCAACCAGAAATCAAGACGCCATCAAAGCCTCGTCCCCCACATCACCGTCCAGTTATCCCAACCAACTCCGCGCCGCAGCTGCCGACCTGCCGGAGCTTCCTCCTCCCGTGTATATATCGCCAGCCCCGTCGCCATTGACGGTCATCTTCCTCCCTCTTTTCCTACCGACCTCATAATTTGCTGCTCCCGCCCTCGGGGCCATCCCGTGCATCTACATCCTCACCGTAAAGCACCCTCCCAGCCTCGTCCCACCGCCCCGGCTTCCCTCCGCCCTCGTACAGCCGCAATACCTCGGGTCTCCTACCTCGGGTCTCCCGCCACACGACGACGCAGCATTTTCCTTTTTCTTGTCCTCCCCCTTCCTACCAAACTACAATCTGCTGTGCAACGCCAAATCATTATTCTCCCGGTTTTCTTTATATGGAAAAAAAGAAGCGCCGACAGCAGCGACTACAGAAACAAGCACACGCAACGCCCGCCGCGATGCCCGTCCGCTCCAAGTTCCCCGACGTCGAGATCCCCTCCGTCAACGTCCTCGACTACATCTTCGGCGACCCTCGCGACGTCACCGACAAGCCGCTCTGGATCGACGCCGACGACCCCGCCAAGAGCCTGTCGCTGCGCCAGGCCCTCGGCTGGATCAGGCGCCTCGGCGCCGGCCTGCAGCGCCTCGGCCTGCGGCCCGGCGACGTGGTCATGATGTGCTCCACGAACCACATCTTCGTCCCCGTGCTCTACCTCGGCGTCGTCGGGTCGACGTGCGCCTTTACCGGCGCGAATCCCGCCTACACCCCGAAAGGTACGTGCTCTACTGGGGAGGTCTCGCGGAAGAGGTGGGCAGATGGATTCTTGCGGCATCGCGTCTCTCTGTTAAAGAAAGAACCAGAAAAACTACAAAAACGAAGAAGAAGAAAAAGCCACTGACACAACCTAGAAATCGCCTACCAAATCTCCAACGCGCAGGCCAAACTCATCCTCGCCCACCCCTCCAAGATTGGCGACGTCCTCGCCGCCGCCGCCGAGGCGCAGTTCCCGCGGGACCGCATCTTCCACTTCAGCGACGACGTCTCCGGCGCCGCCGGCACCGCGCACGGCCTGCGCGACTGGACCTCCTTCCTGGCCGGCCCCGCCGAGGCCGCCTCCTGGGCGTGGCCCCGGCTCACCGCCGCGACCGCGCGCACGCAGCTGGCCACCATCAACTACAGCTCCGGCACGACCGGGCTGCCCAAGGGCGTGTGCGGCGCGCACCGCAACCTGGTGGCCAACGTGCAGCAGATCGTCGGCGTGCGGCACCCGGAGGGGCTCCCCGCGGCCGGCGACGCCGACGACGTGTGGCTCGCGTTCCTGCCGCTGTACCACGCCTACGGGCAGATGTACACGATCCTGATGGCCGCGCGGCGGCACGCCACCGTGTACGTCATGGCCGTGTTCAGCTTCGAGCGGTACCTGCAGTGCGTCGAGCGCTACCGGCCGACGGCGCTGCAGGTCGTGCCGCCCATCGTCGTCATGCTCGCGAAGCGGCCCGAGGCGCGGCGCTACGACCTGTCGAGCGTCCGAGACGTCAGCTGCGGCGCGGCGCCGCTCAGGGCGGACCTGCAGAACGACGTCGCGGACCGCTTCGGCGTCGCCATCGCGCAGGGCTGGGGCATGACGGAGCTGACGTGCGCCGCGTCCATCCTGCCGCCCGGCCGCGCGGACCGCCGCGCCAGCTGCGGCATGCTGCTGCCCAACTGCGAGGCCCGCTTCGTCGGCGAGGACGGCCGCGAGGTCGCCCCGGGCGAGCCGGGCGAGCTGTTCGTGCGCGGGCCCAACGTCATGATGGGCTACTGGCGCAACGACAAGGCCACGCGGAAGACGCTCGACGGGGACGGCTGGCTGCGCACGGGGGACGTGGCCGTGTACGACGAGGAAGGGCTGATGTGGATCGTCGACCGGAAAAAGGTTGGGGAGAGTTTGGAATTCGACAAGTAGGGAATGTGCTAACTGTTGCTTGTGTAGGAGCTCATCAAGGTCAACGGCCTGCAAGTCGCCCCGGCCGAGCTGGAATCCCTGCTCCTCGAGAACGAGCACATTGCCGACGCCGCCGTCGTCGGTATCGAGCTGTATGTATTTTTTTTTTTTCTATTCGACATTTGGTTCTTTCGAGCAGAGAGCCGCCAAGAAAGCACAATAGCAAAAAGACGAAACCTCGCTGACCATAGCTCGCCCCAGGGACCACGACGAGTACCCCCGCGCGTACGTCCAGATCCAGGACGCCTCCAAGGGCCGGGTCCAGCCGCGCGACGTCCAGGACTGGCTCGCCGCGCGCGTCGCCAAGCACAAGCGCCTCGCCGGCGGCGTCTCCTTCGTCGACGCCGTGCCCAAGCTTGCCAGCGGCAAGATCGTCCGCAAGCTCCTGCGCGAGTGGTCGAAGCGCGACGCGGCCGAGATACAGAAGGCGGGCTGGACCCGCTCCAACATCTAGAGAGCGTTTCATGGTCGAGTGGCAGGGGCGCGTAGAGGCAACGGGCAGGATAGAATGCGTCGGTCTCTTGTTTCTTTCTGGGTTCTTCGTTTGGTTGTGGAAACATTGTGCCATGAGAATACGATGCATTATGTTTAGTATTCAAATACATAGTGTACAACTCTATTATCCCATCTTGCGTCCGTATTCATTCGGCAGAGGTTCATGCGCCGTATTAGTCGTCTCGTTTCGGCGCTTCGCGATGCAACACCTTCTGCGCATGTCCCAGCGCCACTGCCTCGCATTAGCACGCACAAGCGCCCACCTCCCTCCGCTTGGAGGCCACCAGCCAAAAACTCACGTCGGTCAAAGAGGTAGTAGCTCGTCACCAGCAGGATCGGCAGCGCAATCATCGTCGACGTCCACCGCCGCGCCGCGCTCCGGTACCGCGCCCGGTACGCCTCTCCCGTCTCCGCCGGCGCGCCCTCCTTCTCCGCGCGCGCGCGCGCTGCTGCCGCGCCCGGGCTCGGGGCCGGCGGCGGCGTCGTTGCTCGTCTCGCCGCCGGCGGCTGTCGGGGAGAGGCGGACGAGGCGAGGCGGCGCTCCGCTGCGCGCGGTATGGCGGTGGTGGTCCGCGCACTGCGGGCGGCAGAGTCCGCGCAGCGCCCGGAGAGCAGGCGCTGCTGCATCCGGGCAGAGATCATGGCGAAATAAAGGGCTGTGGTGTGTTGGATGCGAGGTTTCTGTCCTCGAAGCCAGCAGCGACGTCGATGGTGAAGCTACTTTTATGTGGGCCGCCCAGCTCATCATCAACTTATATTACATCAGTGACAGAGGGAGATGGATATAGAATCAAGCCAAGTTATCTCTATTGTAATACCCACGTCACCAACGATCGGTAGTATATAAATGCAGAATAACAGCCAAATCATTTTTTTACTTGTTCGCTTGTGATGCCTACTTTCCCTACTTCTGCACACTCCGTCTCCAGCTAAAAAACGAAGCTGATTTTTCTAAATGATAGTATTACACACAAAAAAAAAAAAAAAAGAGCTCTGCCCAAACGCCCAAA
>LUFD01000571.1:50301-72437 GCA_003025255.1 Cordyceps pruinosa
TCCTCTCCCTTAGTCATCGTCCTCCACGTATCGTGGGCCGCTCGCACCGGGCGTCTCGGGGGGTGCGGCGGGCGTGGGAGCACCGTAGTAGCCCGTCGCCGCCGGTGTTGGTGCACCCGCGGCTGGCGTGGGTGCCGAGTCCGCGCCCCAGCCGCCTTGCCATCCTGCGCCGGGCGTGGGAGCACTGGCGGCCGGTGTCGGTGCAGAGTAAGCACCCGGCGTCGGCGCACCAAAGGCTCCGGGCGTGGGAGCACCAAGAGCGCCTCCCGGCGTCGGCGCGTCGTATGCGCCAGCGCTAGCACCTGGCGTGTAGCCCCATGTGTCGTTGCCGCTGGCACCGGGGGTCGGAGCAGAGGCACCCCACGCCGGTGTCTTGGAGCCCGAAGCCCAGCTTTCGCCGCCCCCGTAGGCAGGCGTTCGCGAGCCCGCGCCAAAAGCATCGCCGGGAGCTGGTGTCCTGGTACCAGATTGCCAAGCAGGCGTGCGAGAGCCGGCGCCGTACGCTGTGCGGCTGCCGTCGTAGGGGTTGACTGTTCTCGATCCGTCGGCCCACGCGGGTGTACGCGAACCCGAGTAATCCTGGCCCTTCCAGGCGGGAGTGCGGCCACCCGCAGCAGCTGGCGTGCGCGAACCCCATGCTGGAACGCGGTCGCCTGCGCCGCCAGGGGCCGGGGTTCGTGATCCTCCTTGCCAGCTAGGCACTCTGTCGCCGCGGCCACCTCCCGGCGCACCGCGGCCTCTACCATTGATGTCGATGGAGGCGCCGCTCGTCTTGTCCTTGAAGTTGAGCGAGTCTCGCGGCACAGTGACAATTTTGCTCTTGGTGTGCAGCTCCACACGGCAGTGCGTGTCCGTAGAATCTTTGACAATGCCCAACAGTCCCTTGTAGGCACCCTTCTTGATAATAACAGTCTGGTTGATGGCCTTGTCGCGACCAAACATCTTTACCGGGGTGATGGGCTTGTTTTCGGACCCGTTCTTGTGAATCTTGAGGGCGGGGTTCATGGCGCTCAGATCGGGGCCTGAAGAGGCGGCATTGACGCGACCACCCTTGGCAGCCACGGTGTTGACCAAGCTGGCCTTGGTAACAAAGACACCCGCGTTCTCGTTGGTGTCATTGGTGTGCAAGAAGACGTATGAGCGGTGAATGTGAATGATCTTTCCCTGTCTTCGCTGCCCAGTGTACTCCTTGACAACATCGTCGAGTCGAATCTCGGATCCCTCACGGTCAGCTGCAACAGCCTGCTTCCTCTGGGGGATCTTGTTGGAGATTTGCGACGGCATGACCTGTCTCGTGTCGCCGAACTGGTCCAGTACGACCATGGAATCGCGGTCCACCTTGACCACACATCCCACGGTGGTCATGTCCAGCTGAACAAGATCGTGAAGCGAGAACTGGCCCAATGAACCCTGTCCACCAATGTCACTCGCTTCACGAAGGTCCTTGCTAAAGACTGTCACCTCGTTGTTGGTGTGGTCTGTCAGCAGAGTCACCCGATCCTCTGAAATCTTCACGACGGTTCCGACTTCGTCCTGGAACCTGCTACCACCAATAACCTTGACGTGGTCACCAATCTTAAAGCGCTTACGCAAGCCCTTGATCGGGACCTCAATGGTTTGGCCAGCTAGGTCGCCTTCGGTCACAGTCATGGTAACAATATCACCCTGAACATTGGTGGCCTTGCCAACAACACCCTTCTGCTCGCCCGAGTATACTTCAATGACATCGCCAGGTAGGTACGTAACCTTCGTGTTGCTGTCCTTGAGACTTGCCGCAAGCGCCTTCAAATCAAGGTTTTCGGTACCGTCCTCAGCGCCAGAGGCAAACCGCGTGACTTCCTCCAGTGTAGGGTTGACGTCGGTAAGAATAAGCTGCTGAATCTTGACGTCCTTGACTTGGAATCCGTTCTCGAACTCATCACCCATGTAGGTCCACGTGTTTGTTGTCGGGTTGCCTTGAATATATCGGGGGTGTCGCTTGCGGGCCTCCACTTCGCTGAACAGACGCTGAGGAGGTTTCGGGCCGGCCCCGAAGGCGCGCTTTCTCTTACCATCCTGCGTCACATTCCCGAGAGCATCGTCGCGCATACCGTAATCAAGGCGCGGGATGAAACGTACTCGAGCTTCTAGACCGTTTTCTGTCACGGCCAAAACCTGAGCAAGATCACCATTGTACTTGAGAGGACGGCGCATTCGGCACCACGCGCCGGGTTCCAAGGTAGCCGTCTTCGTCACGCGCAGAAGCTCAGGCATATCCTTGATGTCGACGAGCGTCATCTTGGTTCGCGGGTAAATGTTGAGGATGCCGTCCAGAGCAACCAGAATATCCGTCTGACGCTGGGCTTCGATGTAGACAATGCCCTTCATGACGGAGTTTGTGCCGCCGCGTTCAAAGGCAGCGGTGATGGCAAGCTCACCCTTTGTGCCGATGCGCTCCTCGATGCGCTTCATGATGGAGAAGACCACCTCGCGCTCCTTGCCCTCCTTGCACCGCACAGCCCAAATACCTGGATCATCAACACTAGGGAGAAGCAGGCGCTTAGGGACAACGGCCGAGTCGCCTGCGCCCTTTCCAGAGCGGTACTTGGCGTAGCGCTGTCGGTAGAGCTCGGCTTGCTTTTCCGCGTCGAGGCTCGACTCCATGTCGCGACGGCGATCGAGCTCCCGGTGGCGGCGATCATCGTTGAGTCGTGCAGTGTCGGCAAGATCGTCGGGATGTTCGTTGTCGATGAAGTCCCCTATTTCTTCATCTTCTTTTTCGTCGTCCTCGGCCTCATCCTCGTCGTCAACTTCGGCCTCGATATCGAGGAAAGCATTACGGCGGTCGCGACGACGCTTTCTGCGATGACCCTTTGCGCAGCGTTAGCAAATTAAAAACGCGCTCGCCAATAGCGATGCACTTACTCTTTGCACATCGTCTTCATCGTCTTCATCTTCCTCCTCCTCCTCCTCCTCCTCCTCTTCATCATCGTCGTTTTTGCCCTTGCCAAGGTCATCCTCCTCCTCCTCCTCCTCTTCATCATCGTCGTTTTTGCCCTTGCCAAGGTCATCCTCCTCATCCTCCTCCTCCTCTTCCTCATCTACGTGCTTCGGGCGCGCAGGCGACGTGTTTTCATCATCTTGGTCATCGTCATCGTCGCGAACGGGGCTTTTGCGGCGCTTCTCTGCCCGATGCTGTTCGCGTTCGGGCTCCTCATCAGACAAGTCAGCGGGAGCAGGATTGAAGTCCTCCCCATCCGACGAGTCGTCGAATCCAGGGTCGTTGGATGCCATGATGAGATCAATGGCCGGCGCTTTGTCCCTCGAAAATTTTGATGCCAGAGGTGATGTAAGGAGAGCGGCAAGCTAAAATGGTGCTCCTCTAGGCGTTGTGGCTCTGGCATGTCAGAGGAAGATTGCTGGCTGGCGCTGCGACGCCCAAATGCGCACACCGGCTAATTCTCGGTTGGCGCGTGGCTGGCCTGTTTGATCCAGGGCAATTGCCTTTGAGCTTTTGACACAGGCGCAAATATAAGAAATATAAAAAAAAAAGGTACGATATGGGAATTAATGACATGCGATTGCCCCGACTCAGTACACGGCCAGAACTGAGTCTGGTAAGTCTTGTTCCGGCAAATGCGCAGCTTCATTCACCGAAACGCCTATAAGCCCGGGTCCTAGTGATGTATTCTTGATCCGCTCCAACTTACCCGACGTAACCGAAATGCTGAAAGCACATCTGTACTGACCATTGAATCCGTTGTGCACAGGGCTGAGTTGACGTGTGAAGAAAGAAAGAAAGATGAAGGCGGTTTTAATAGACAAGTTTTGCGACACATTGGACGAAGTCCGCGTGACGGAAGTTCCCACTCCAGAGGCCACCAGTGACAGCATTCTCATCCGAGTTCGAGGCGTCGGCGTCAATTATGTTGATACTCTCTACGTGAGTTTCTGCCGGAATCGAAACGCAATTCTACGGATGGCTAAGAAATCATAGGCCCGCGGAAAACACCAGAACAACAAGAGACATGTGATTCCCCCCTTCGTCCTCGGCCTCGAGTTCGCCGGCATCGTCATCGCCGCCCCCGCAGGCTGCGAGTTCCAAAGGGGCGACGCCGTGTTTGGCGACTACGCCGGCTCCTACGCCGAGGTCATCTCCCTCCCCAGGGACCGGATCCCGTCGCTTCTGCGCGTCCCCGAGGGCTGGCCCATCGAGGCGGCCGCGGGCCTCGCCGCCACGCTGCCCGTGTCCTACGACGGGCTCGTCTCCGCCGGCCGCCTGCGCGCCGGCGAGACGGTGCTCGTGCACGCCGCTGCGGGCGGCCTGGGCGTCATGGCGTGCCAGGTCGCCGCGGCTAAGGGCTGCCGCGTCATCGGCACCGCCGGCTCCGACGACAAGTGCGCGTACGCCAGGGGCTACGGCGCGAGCGAGTGCGTCAACTACTCCTCGGACAAGCAGTGGTGGGAGAGGGTTCTGGCCATGACGGGCGGCAGAGGCGTGGATGTCGTGTTCGACCCGGTCGGCCTGGTCGAGCCCAGCCTCAAATGCATGGCTTCCAAGGGCCGCATCGTGGTGGTGGGCTTTGCAGGGCTGGATGGCAACTTTGAAAAGATTGCCATGAATCGTATTCTTTTGAATCAGGTGGAGCTCATAGGATACGTGCGTCGTGCCCTTCATTATCGACCAAATGTCCTTGCTAACTTGTGTTGTGCAGCGCTTCGGACAGACCCTGAGGGACCACCCTGCCAAGAAAGCGGAAATCTGGGAGCAGGTCTACCCGATGCTCGAGTACTTGAGTGTCAAGCCTACGCTATCCGTGATGTATGAAGGACTTGAGAGCGTACCCAGGGCGTTGAAGGACATTTCGGGGCGCAAAATCCTGGGCAAAGCAGTGGTACGACCGGCGACGGGTGGCAGCGTCCCTCGATTGTAGCATCTTCTTGTACTGATTTCCGGGCACACAATGCTGCTACATGTTTTATGCATTGAAAATCCAAAGACCTACAACTCCCTATATATGTATCCCCATGAGCACCAGGGCGCACAAGTCGTATGCCCACTCTCCGCCATGCGCAGTGCAACGTACAAATTTGCGAGCCAGCTATCTGGATGCCATACCAAAAAAGACATGGCAAATATCTCCGCAACAACACGAAATCCTGTCCCAAAGTCAAGTCTATAAAGCCACGCTGTGTTGTTCATTTGTACAGCCAAGTTGTCGCCAAGGTCTGCCACTTGGATCGTGTGTGGGTGCTTCAATTGAGACGTGCTCCCCATATGCCTCGTCCCGCACTCACACCCAACCATTCGCCGTAGTCGTGGCCTTGCAGGTGTGGCGTCCAGCCCAAGTTACCCACTTCATATTCGCATTCCCAGCTCGCCACAGGGCTTCGGGTGTTGTCTTGCGACCCGTTGGAGGGGACCATGGACGAGCCCGAGTTGATGAGGTCCCAAATCAAAACTTGGCAGTCATCGCCGCCGGAAGCCAAAGTCCCACGACGGAGCGGTGACCACTCTAGACAATTGATTGATCCGGTATGCCCTTGAAGTTCGAGAAGGGCCTGGCCGGGCTGCCGTACGTCAAGAACGCGAATAATGTTAGAGTCCTGCGCAAACGTAGCCAAGAGATGGGTATCGTGTGGTGAAGTAGCTAGTCGCAGTAGAGGAGGCGGGTTGGCCATTGTTTGCTGAGCTTGGGTAGGGCTGGTACGTCCAGGCCCGTCAACTAGAGGAAGTTAGCGTGATACGAGCGTAATTGGGCCGTATTCAAGGGATCTTACGTCGGTCATCCTTTCCAGTAGGTTCGTAGATGATGGTAGAGTGTTCGAGGCTGCGGAGATCAAACATGCGCACACTACCATCCTGGCCACAGCTAACAAAGACGTCGACACTGTTGGCGCAGAATCTCACATCGTAGACCTCCTTGTCGTGGGCAATGAGCTGCGTCTTGGCAGTCAATGACGGGATATCCCAGATTGTGCAAGTAGTGTCAATGCTGGAGGTAATAATGAGGCTAGGAGAGACGGTGTTCCAGTCCAGCGAGGTCAGCGGAGCGGTGTGGTCGGGCGTCTTTGAGTTGGACAAAAGCGCAAGAGGTGTGAGTTTAGCGGGGGCAGGATCTCGGGGGCCACTACGAGTAATGTTATTGCCTGGGTTTGATGGCGTGTCCGAAGGCAGGGACCATAGCCGGAGATGATCACCCGAAGTGGCCAGCAGATCTGTCGATTGCTTCTGCGAGGATGGCGGCTCCCAGAGGAGACGGGTTACGGGGTACGAGTGTGTAGCTTCGGCGAGCTTTGTGAATTCGAGGTTGTATTTGGAAGCGCCGGGGGTGTAGACATCTTGAGGCGTAGGGACAACGTGGGAGTCGAGAATTTGGATCTAGGCTGGTTAGCCAGGCAGTGTAGAGTGGGAAGGATTACATACAAAGTTGTGCCCATCTTCGAGATAGCTACCAACAGCAATCTTGCCGGCACTGTTGCCTTGGGGTCTCCATTTGCACCAATCAAAGGCGTAGACGGCCCAGGGAGCGAGGTAGTTGCTAGGCCCGGGCTGGGTGTTGACGAGGTCGTAGCCCATGGCGCCGGGCGAGCCGTCAGACATGCTGGAGTCGGCGCGGGGACGGATGTCTGCCAGACCCAATGGGGTGTTTATGACTGTGCGCTGAGAGGCGGGAGGGCCGTACTTGGCGGCGTCGGGAGTCGAGACAAACTGCGACGCGGAGCCGCCCGGCGTAGTGGGCGTGTAAGCATGGTAGGAGGAGGAGGAAGCGGCATCGTAGCCAGCGGCGGGGCTGGAGCGCGAGTAGCTGTGGGAGAGGCTCAGCGGAGGCTTGCCGGCGGGGGAGTATTCCTGCATCGGGGACTGCTGCTGGGATTGGGACGGCTGCTGCTGGAGGCCATGCATGGCGGGCAGCTGAGGGGTGGTATTGGAGGACATTGGATGCGGCCGCGATGCCATGCCCCCGGGCTGCAGAACGTTGGGGACGGCCGAGATGGGAAGGGCGGCGGTGGCAGTGGCGGAGGAGAGGCGCTGGGGAGGCGCGGACAAGGGCAGGGCGGCGTGGTCGAACTTGGCCTGGGGATGATAGTCGCGAAGAGGAGCAGCCGACATTTGCGAGCCGGCGGCCATGTGCAGCTCGTCGTGGGAGCCGTCGTAGCGCCCCATGATGGGCGGCGGTCGCGCTGAGGGCGGCTGCGGCTGTGATTGGCTCATTAGAATGGCAGCGGAGGGGGACGGACGGATTGGGGGAAGCCTGCCAGCGCCTGCGAGCGGTACTTTGCTAAAGAGGGATGGTGAGATGGCTGGTGCGGCGCAGCTTCCACGGGGAGACGTGACTGAGATTTCTGCGTTTTGCGTTTGATCGAGCAGCAGGGCGAGACAAGAGGCCGACTCGTGCAGCTGGGCCAGCCCAAGTGCGCGGAGGACGGTTTGCTGGCGGTGTGGGCGACGTTGGAGGGGACGGAATCAATGACGAAGCGAGCAGCGAGCGCGGCTTGTGGGAAGAGGGAAGCTTGACGGGCTTGACGGATGGCGAGGGCTGGCTTGCTTGGCCTGGTTTGGGCGGAAAGGCAAGCTGGGTATTGTCGTGCGTGTCTTGCGTGTCGCCAGTTGTTGCAGTTGCTGTCGTGGTCCCAACCGGTAGGTAGGTACTCCGTACTGGGCGATCGTCTTCAGGTATCAGCAGGCAGAAATGCAGTGGGCCGCAAGTGATTGCGAGCAAATCAACGGAGAATCTCCATACATTCTTGCATTACTTCAGTAACATTTACCTATTGACTTCTACCAATTGTTTCTGCTGGGCAACGCGCTTCTCCTCTCAAGGTACATTTGGGTACCTGCCATCAGCCGCGGAACTCCCGCATGATGGATGCGCGTTCCCACGAGAGGCAGTGCGTTTTGCGGAAGAAGAAAAATAGTAAAAATAAATACAGACCCTCACAAAGCCATGGGATATTTTAGTAAATTGATTCCGCGTCTAGGATGCAGAAAAATCGACATTGCTCGGCACCACATCATGGACTCTCCGTAGAGGTACAGTACCTCTGAGCTCGCTGATGTAGCCTCACCTCCTAGCTTGGCAGGCGCCTCTGGACGCACAACGAGGCACATGCTTCTCCCCACTCACTCCCTTGCCTGGCCTCGTGAGCACTTCCCTTCGTCTGCCACGACGTGACATTGCCTCTAACCCAGCCCGTCTTTTCCTCGCTGTGATATAGTCTACTGCTGCAATGATGCTCTGATACCCGCGACCGTGCCCGTTTCCTCCCCAGCGCGCCCAGCCGACAAGCTGCCGACATGTCCAACTCGTCCATCCTGCATCGCATATCCAGTCCTACTCTGCGTTCACCGATAGTAACTGCTTTTCGCGGCCCGCCTGCGCCATCCTCGACCGAATACCAGCTCCAAGAGCTAGACCCGAACCCGGAATACCCTGACATGTCGCGAGACTACGGCTACGACAGCCCCGGCTATCCTGGCCCATCCTTTAGTGACAGGTCCGCCGATGGCTGGAGTAACAGTGCGCCCAGCTCACTTGGGTCGCCCTCAACCCCCAAACGGCGCGCCATGTTCCAAGGACCGCCTCCTCCTATTGCTGGCTCGACTCTGAAGAGTAATCGATCCCAAGGAAGCTCCGACGCTGGCCGGTCCCCGGGCATCGTCGCCGCCAGTACTGCACAGCTTGGCAGCCTGCTATTCCAACCTACTCGTCAACGAAGTCACGTACGCCCAGACTCGACATGGCGTGCATTTGGTCGCAGGCAACGCGCCATCGAACAGGAAATACAGCAGTTGCTCGACCTCCAGGCTACTGGACTAATCGCCGGCAGCGGCAGATTGCCCGACGATGGGGACGACTATAGTGGCACTGGTAGTAGCACGCCCACAGGCACCTTTTACTCAACGGCAACCTCCAAATCAAGAATGATCAACTCGCTGCATGTGCCAGCCCGCTCGACCAAAGACGGCAACGTCATACCGGTACGGCAACCGACCAGTGGTAAACCTCTCGGTCTCAGGTCCGCTAGGGCTGGCTTGCGTAAAGCCATGGCCGCACTGGCGGAACTCAAACGAGAAGAGGACGCCCAGGTTGATATGGCACTATCGGAACGCAAAAAGGCTCTCATCCACCTTTCACGATTATCGGCGAAGCGAAACGGCGTCAACAGCGAGCTCCACGAACTTGAAGACAGTCAACAAGAGCCCCTGGGCCAAGAGATCCGCGAGTTGGGATCGAAATATACTTCTCTGACACAAGAGATTAGACAGCTCGAAGAGAAGCTCATGGCAATGCGAAATCAGCGCAAGTTTGTCAGGGAAAAGATGGAGGACGTGCAAAATCGACGTGATGCTGGGCTAAGCGGTTATCGCGGTGCTCTCAAAGATATCGATGCCGAGCTTCAATCAATACTGATGCATCCACCTATCCAACCACTTGACCCGGAAGTCTTTTCTTCGCCAGCCCGTGTCGGAAATGATAACGAAAGCTCTGGGGGCTTGGAATTCTTGGGGCTTCTTCCTGGGCGACGGACACCGGCCATGGCAGCATCTTGGTGGGAGAAGGAAGTTGATATTCTCGATCAGCGGAGGCGGCAGATTACCAAAGAAAGGCAGGCTTTGGAAGACGGTGGTGCTGTATGGCGTGAGGTTACGAAGCTCGTCACGGGTTTCGAATCAAGCTTGCGACATCTAATGAAGACAGGAGCGCCACAAGCCGCTCCATCGGCCAAGGGCAAAGAAAAGATGCCGTCACAAGAAAGCCTTATCAAAGATCAGATAGAAAGGATGAATGGTGTTGTAGCGCAGCTGGAAAAGCGCTTGGCCCAGGCCGAGTCTGAGGGCTGGACTCTACTGGTATGCGCCGTTGGTGCTGAGCTAGAGGCTTTTCGTGAAGCTCAAGATATGCTGAGGAGCCTTTTCGAGGAAGATGTCACATCAAAACTGAATACGGTCCGGAACGACAACGGCAAGGAGCCACAGCAGATGAGCCAACCTGTGGACGAGAGCGACAACGAAGTTCCACCAGACCTGCTTGGATCAACTAGCGACGCATCCAACAAGGCAACTCTCAGAGCAGACGATGATGTCGCCGCAATGGCCGAGTTGAAGAGAGTCGATAGCGAGAACGACGTGCCGCCCGAATTCTTGGCCGCGCTGGCAAAGGAGGAATAGCCAGTCTCGTGTAGAGTTTTGCTCCATAGTCGTGTAAGGACGGTTTTCCCATTAGCAACCGAGTATCCGTCAGGTTATACAATTTTACTATACCACCTTTTCTCAATCTACAAATTTACTGGCATAGATTACTCGCTGCAAGTTGATACAAGGCTTGCGAACACGGGGACAGGGCACGTGAACAGAATGAAACTCCATATCTCGTAAAATGTTCCTAAGCTTTGCGTACATGTAGTAAAACAAGGTTCCCAAAAACGCCAAAAGAAGACAATATACTACGGCACACGCGACCGTCGGCAGGGGCTTAAACCTATTGCGCGGGCGGCCGCGGGATGAGGTTGAGTTGCGAGGGGGGGTTCGACCCGTTCGTCCTGAGGTTCGTGAACCAAGATTCCTTCCTCCTTGCGCCCCGGCGCCGACCTCGTCTACCGCGTGCGCTCAAAGAAGCTGCTCGAGCCGGCAATGGCGACGGACTGGTCCATGACCCATTCGCCGAGGCCGAGGTACTTGTCGATCCACTTGTTGGCCTCCTTGTTGTCGCCGGCGACCTTTTCCGTCTTGAAGCTGCTCACGCTGTGTCGTTAGCCCGGCGCCGCCTTCTCGCTCTCCCTAGCCGTCTTTCGCCCTCGAGATGCTGGGCAGCTCCTTCGTCGACGGGGAGGGCAGCGTGGGATGTGGTGTACTCACGTCAAGCCGGTTGATCGCTTCATGCCCGCAAGAAAGGCGGAGACTGTACAGCAGGGCGGATGGTTAGGAGTTTGCATGCGTGGCGCGCGGTGGGGTGCGAGGTTCACGTACTGAGGACAGCGTCAAAGGCATAGTGCGTCAATCGTCCGACCTTTGACCATAACCCGAACGTCAGTAGGTTGAGGAGCTGCAAGAGAAGGAAGATCGTCTTAGACAGGAGCCCAAAACCAAGAGAACGATTTGCGGAAACGTGTCATTCGAGGAAAAGGGGGACTCGGCCGCGCAGGAGGAGGGTTCCATGTGCGCCGAGTACGCTTATCTGGTGCGACTTTGGCGACATGCGGTCGCGGGCTCACAGGCACGGCCGCGAGGGGAGGGAAGGTGGAGGGTCTGTCTACTTACAACCATCTTGGCGATATTATGTTAATAGAATAGGAGCTCGGTGTAGTCGTCGTCTCGTGGGAGAGATGTAAGTCGATGCTAGCCGAGGGTTGCTGGAGATGGGCTGGGGTGACAATGGTGGTTGCGTGGGCAACCTCGTCAGGCGGAGGCCCAGCTGGCTGCGGCGGGTGACGGCGCCGAAAGTGGGTAGCCGAGCTCTGCTTAGTGGGAGCTTGGAAGAAACGGCACGTGCACACTCTGGTGTGGCTGGTGACGTGGCGCAGCACAGATCTCGAAGCCTCGCTTGTGTTGGGCAAAATGATGATACAGGAGCTGGTTTATTTATGAAGTCGGGTGGAGTTGTGCATGGTGTTACCTTTGGATGTATATTACTCCTTTTTTTGTGATTTTTCCATTAGATTGCGAGTCTATGTCTGCGTTGGTGCCCGTCCTGTGGCTTGTGTGTATACTTGCAACTGTAACTATGACTTGTAACTCTCTACTAGAATGCCAATTACAATAGGGTCTTCTCACTTAGCAACCCAAATCACGCAAAACATCGCAACAGGTACATGGCCTCATGTTAAGCAAGCTTCAAGGTGGTATTCGAGCTTCTTATCATGTGTAAGTGCAAGGTCCTCGCCTTCCACATCGAGGTTGGCGCAAGGCTCGGTCGTGGCGTACCACGACGAACAGCTGGCCACGTCCCAAGGAGCAGTGAGATACATCCTGCGTTGATTCATCGCGGACTTGACTCGACTCATCGCCGAATAATACATGAGACTGAATCATGACTCGTCGCGTCGTTGCTACACACAACCCTCCGGCTGCAGCCTCTGCGGCTCAGCAATCGCCTGCGTCAGAGTCGGGCAGCATTGAGCGCCCTCCGAGCCAGAACCAGCTGTCATCCGCGCTGCGATGTCTGGGTATCTCGCCGGCCTTTCTGCGCAGCACACAACCCAGCGAGGATGACGACGATGATGACGACGAGGCCCCTGCTTCGCTGGCCAAAAGGTTCTACACAATCATCACATCCAATCTCCTCATCCCTGGCGATGGCGACCCGATCCCTGAAGGCGCCATCGTCGTCGAGTCTGGGGCTATTGTCTGGGTCGGCCAGAGCGAGCACATGCCGCCGTCGTACCGTCAGGCCCGCCACAAGGCCCATCACGTCCCCTACATGATGCCCGGTCTCTGGGACGTCCACGCGCACTTCTCCGCGGCCAGCGAGGACCCGGAGCAGGCCGCCAAGGTGCTGACGTACGGGCCCATCGCCGAGCACCCGGCGACCCAGGGCGCGCGGCTCGCCAAGCAGTGCTGGCAGGCGCTGCAGATGGGCTACACGTCGATGCGCGACTGCGGCGGCCTGGGCTGCGAGCTGGCGGCCGCCATCGACGACGGCGACATCCCGGGCCCGCGCGTGTACAGCGCCGGCGCGTACATCAGCCAGACGGCCGGCCACGGCGACCTCTTCAACATGCCGCCCGGCGACGCGCTGCTGCGCTTCGGCGTCGGCGGCGTGCGCCCGGGCTTCTTCTGCGACCAGGCCGGCCTGCTCGCCGACGGGCCCGACGAGTGCCGCCGGGCTGTGCGGCTGCAGGTGCGCCGCGGCGCGCGCTGCATCAAGGTCATGGCCACCGGCGGCGGCGTCTCGCTCGACGACGACCCGGAGGCCGCGCAGTTCTCCGCGGCGGAGCTGGCCGCGCTCGTTGACGAGGCGACGCGCATGGGGCGCGCCGTCGCCGCGCACTGCCACGCCAAGGCCGGCATCCTCGCCGCCGTCCGCGCGGGCGTCCGCACGGTCGAGCACGGCTCCTTCGCCGACGAGGAGTGCGTCGACCTACTGAAGGATCGCGGCGTCATCTACGTGCCCACCCGCCGCGCGGTCACCAACCTGCTGCGGTACCGGGACCTGCTGCCGCGGAAGGTGCGCGAGAAGCTGGAGCTGCTGGACGCGCGCCAGCTGGCGGCGTACAGGCTGGCCGTCGCCAGGGGCGTCACCATCGCCATGGGCACGGACACGGTGCCGGGCGGCATCCAGGGCGTCGAGATCCAGCACGGCGTCGAGGCGGGCCTGACCAACCTCCAGGCCCTGAAGGCGGCGACGGCGACGGCGCCGCTGACGCTGGGTCGCCAGGCGCCCAAGTCGGGCCAGCTCAGGGTCGGCTACGACGCAGATGTCCTCGGCCTGACGGAGAATCCGGCGGAAGACGTCAGGGTGCTGCAGAAAGGTGAGAATATCAGATGGGTGTGGAAGGGCGGGAAGCTGTTCAAAGGGCCTGGTGTAGGACCATGGGGCGAGGATTGAGGCGCTATTCGCCATCTACGACTTGCTTTGCCAGCTGCCGTGTAATTTATTTACGAGCACTTGAGTTGATGAGAGATTGTATTGCATCGTCTGCACGCGATACAAACTCAATCTCAGCGAAACGCAATCGCTTCCTTTGCAGTGATGGTTGGCGGTGTAAAACGCCACTCCTGTTAAGGGCAAGCTGATTGTACATGTGTGGTAGGAAGCGCTGTGTAAAAGCAAGTTTTACTACTTAACGGTGCTGAAATCGGTCTCCAATTCAGGCTAATAATACATGTCTGCAACTTAATCATGTCTACACAAGCAGTTACTCGTAGCCGCTAAATTTCGCTAATGGGCTTTCAAGTTTTACTAGCAACTTATTTCTAGTTAACCAGAGCTCGCAATTCTCCGCTCGAGATATTTTTACTACTCCGGCACCCTCTCTAGTAGCGAGCAGCCTAGTCGGAAGTCATGGTGGTGATAACAGTGACACCAGTGATGGCAGTGCCAGGCGTAATGTTCAGTCACAGCGAAAGGCGTGATGCATCTTAGTGATTTGCGTGTTAGATCTGAGACGTGAAATACGCACGATTATTAGCGAACATTCACCATCTATGTACCGAAATTCAGCGATCCCCGCTGGCGATGGAATGAAAATAGGCCCAACGTTGCGGTAACAGTGCCTAGTTCGTCTATAGGCACATATATATTACTTAGAAACCTCTTTCGGAAGAAATCAGGCTCGAGGATCAAGCACAACCGTACACGTGATGACAGCATCGGAGAAGCCTCATCGCCTCTTCCCCGCTTGTTGGATTTTAGCCTACTTCTTCCATCATTCCATGCAGCGCGGCCTTGGGCCTCGTACCTCTGCGGAGATGACCGCAATAAGTGTGAGGGAAAGGTGCTTCCTATTATATGATGGAGTAAACTCCAACAGCTCTGAAGCCATATTGACCCGGACCCAAACCGGAGAAACCCGGCAAAAGAGATGGGCACCGAGAGTCAAGACAGGCTGCACCACTTGCCGGTAGGCTCTCTGCATTTCGTGCCATGCCCCGGGCCGGTGTATTCTAACGAAGATTTAGCTCACGTCGCATCAAGTGTGATGAGGCACGGCCAGTTTGCAGGCATTGCAATATAGGTCGCAGAGTCTGTCATTATACTCTGCCGCATCCTGTATGCAAAACCTCCGCCAGAGCCTGCAGCAATGATGACGCTGGAAAAACACGGACTCTAAAACCAAGATTTCCTATTGGAATTGAACCCTTTGATTGGGAATTTCAGCAAGCATTGCGGTTTTGTATGCATCTCACATCATTCCAGCCGATCATAGCTGACACTGCCAGTGCAGATCTCGAGGTGGTCCTTCCAGATCTTGCTCCGGAAGCGCAAACGATACCTCTGAGCTGTTTCCTGGATGAGAAATTCCCACGAGAAATGTTCAAAGGCCACATTATAAGCGCTCAGCTCGAAAAAGCTTCCAAGGCGCGCGGCAGAGTGCTACGGCCAGGAGAGGACCAGGCCTTTAAACCGTCCTGGAGGCGCTACTTTCAAAGTGTGTCGCTGCATATCAAGTCGGTAAATGAGCTTCTCCAGGAAGATACGACGCATTTGAATGAAGCGCCGGCTTCTCACCCTATCTTACAGCTGCTAATATTGGAGCTTGCTGTGAAAATGCCAACCTGGAAAGCCCATCTCCGAGGGTTTCTTGCTTATGTGGACTCTCGAGGAGGACCATCACAAATGATGCGCTTACGAAACCCAGAAGTGACTCGCTTGTCTTACATCTTATCGTACGTAGCCTACCAGTGCTGTATTGAACAAGAATATCGGCCACGCATGGAGGCTAACAGCTCCAGACTTACCATGCAGATCAACACAACCTGCCCGGCGCTCCAGCAAATCAAAGGAGCCGGCGCGTTTTCCACAAGGGAGATCAAGGCTCTAATTAGCTTCGAGCCGCATGCGTTTGAGCCGTGCCCGGCCGAATTCCATCTCGCCAGGGTTCGCATCACGAGATTGCGAGTGTCCCTCGCCCGCCGCCATGTAGCCGCGGGACACGCCAGTGTAGCGCGAAACGTACAGGGCATTTTTGATGCCATTTGGCGGTTTGATTTGGACCGGTACATAAAGCAGAGCTTTGGCCACAAGGACATCGAGGCGCAGAAGCAGGCACGGATCATGGGTCGTGTCTATGCGGTGGCTATTCGACTCTACGGTATTCTGACGCTGCCCCGGTCGCCTCTCGCAGCATGGGCCGTGTCCTCCGCAGAAACGAAACGCTCCTTTCCGACGATCCCTGGCTGCAGTATATACGAGAGCCTACGCAGGCGACATTGTGAGGAGCTCTTGGGGATGCTGCGTGCGCATTGGGATACGGTCCGATCAAAGAAATGGCTCGGATAGCCATTGGCTGTTGTTGGCGTTGCCATCTTGGATGACACTGCTGAAAGTAGGACGTTTGTTGACGAGTCTCTCTTTTTCATCTGGAAAACCACCGGAGTCCATGCTTCTTCTATTACTGGGCTTGAGAAACTGAGAATCTTCTGGCGATCGGGCAAGACAGGGTGGGAGGATTGCTTCGATGAGCCTATCCCATACGGCATTTGGTAGCTGGCTCCTCTGCGCCGGCTCCCATTCTGTATGAGAGCTAGCAACCCTAGCTTAATAAGATCTAAAAGAACAAAATCAATTGAGTCTAGCGGTTTATTTCTCTCGTCAAACGTCTCTGCAGACTCGGCCGGTGGCTTGTTCCTCTTGTCGAGCTGCTGGATCGCATGCAAACACTCAAGGCATATTCGATATTGCAGGAACCTGGGTTCCAGGAAGTTGTGCCACCCGAGTATTCAATTATTTACGGCTTATTTACTTCATATATATTGTGAAACAGACATGCCTCTCGCGTGTCGTGAGCGGGTATCAGAGCCTGTAGGCCCAGAACCAACTCCCTCAATCAGCGAGCTTTAAAACGTCATCCCTGTCAAGAAGAAGATTAGTACGGCGAAGCGCTGATTGGGCTCATACAAGATATTCTACCAAGTGGTGACCGCAGCCAGTTCCGCAGCCCATTGTGCTCCTCAAACGACACATCTGAGTGTAAGGCGGAGGCATGTGTGCAAAATCGGATGTGGTGGTTCAAGCCAGGGGGCAATACTGCAAGTGCCCAGTCAATAGTAAGAATTCAGCAGCTGCGGGGATGGGCAAATTGCAAAGGCATAATCCGCGTGCTTCAAATGTAGACGAGAGCATACATGCGCACGGTTGTTGCGATACTTTGCCTCCGCGGGGCGTTGAAGCCCGGCCGCCCAACTTCCGTGATGCCGGCCAATTAGTTACATTGCTTCAAGCTCACTCAATGCCCCATACTATTGAACCAAGCTTCAATATACATCCACGGGATTCTTTAAAATAATGGTAGATGTGCCACTATGCAAGCGCGCTCTTGATCTAGAGCCCGCAGAGCTTAGGAGATGACCACCCTTCAGTATATATATAAGTCTACATGCCCAACGCCGGGAAAGAAGAATTCCTCGACAGTAAAAGCAACCGAAAGAAATACTCCAATATACTCGCCAAATCTTTTTCTATTCTTCAACCTCCCGTTGCTTCTTAAAATGCATACAAATGTGCCCACAACTACCCCCGCCTGGGTCATCAATGGCAGACAAAAACTCATTTGACGCCATACAGCTTCAGAATGACATCGCTATTCCAGAAGTCGATAAAAACGGCGTTCTCGTCCGGATCGAGGCGGTCTCTCTCAACTTTAGAGACCTAGCAATCCCCAGGGTAGGTCATCATCAAATATGACCGCTGTAAACTACTCTTCTAACCCTCGACAGGGCCTGTGCCCCTTCGCCATGAAAACTCCTGTTATCGGTGGCTCAGACAGCGGAGGAATCGTCGTGGCTGTGGGATCCAATGTCACCGACTTTGTTCCCGGAGACAGGGTTTGCACGCTCTTTAATGTGCTGCACCAGACCAACCCCATCACGCCGGAAGCCGTCGGCAGCGGACTCGGCGGCGCTGTCGATGGCACCTTGCGTCGCTACAGCGTTTTTCCGGAGCATGGGCTTGTCAAAGCTCCCTCGTCGCTTACGGCCATTGAGGCCAGCACCCTCACGTGTGCGCCTCTTACAGCCTGGAATGCGCTGTACGGATTGGGGTCCAAGGCGATCAAGAAAGGCGACTGGGTCCTCACGCAGGGAACTGGCGGAGTGAGTCTCTCGGCGATTCAGTTTGCTGTTGCGGCTGGTGCGACAGTTGTGTCGACGACATCCTCCTCCATTAAAGCTGAGGCTTTGAAGAAGATGGGGGCATCCCACGTCATCAATTATCGCGACACGCTGAATTGGGGTGAGGTTGCACGCAGCTTGACCCCGGGAGGACTCGGCTTTGATCACGTCTTGGAGATTGGCGGCGCAACATCCATCGGCCAGTCACTCAAAGCTATCAAGCTGGAAGGCGTTATCACCATCATTGGATTTCTCTCGAACGCGGCAGAAAAGGACGAGCAACCTGTGCTGATGGATGCACTGAACCACATATGTACAGTGCGCGGCATCTTTGTCGGGTCCAGGGAACAATTTGTGGAAATGAACAGCGCCATTGACAGGGACAACATTCGTCCGGTTGTAGATCCCAAGCTTTTCTCATTTCAGGATCTGAAGGCGGCGTATGCCTACCAGTGGGAAGCAAAGAACTTTGGCAAAGTCGTAATCAAGGTCGACTAGGGGGGGGACCTGAAAGGGAGTTCTATTGCGGCTAGGAATGGTAGTTTTTGGTGATACTGGCGTGCTATTGAAAGCCTGTGTTTTCATTCAACTCCTCAGCACGCATATAGCCAACATCGTCCAATAAATATCGTTCGAAGCCGAGTGAGTCAGCAAACGAGGAGTTGTCGAAGCCATCAGCCAGCCACCACTCTGGTGGTGTAAAGTTTTCGAGGGCCCGAACATCAATAGCATGTTGTTCGTTCTCAGAGTGAGCTTGGTGTTGAAGAATTTCTACCGAGTTAAACAAGGACTGCGCGAGACGAGCATATGTTCTCGCAGCTGTCGGGGTAGGAAGGCCCTTCACCGTTTCATTCAGGTAGTCCACGACGCCTCTCGCGAGGGTTATTGCTTTCGTCGCATCTCCCTGCGGTAATATCTCTTTCGTGACAGCCTATGCAATAATTTCTTGGGGTCAGAGACTGTGCGTCTGCACGACCCTCGCGTCTGGGTTGACTCACCACCCTCAGATCTGCCAGTGCATGGCAAACCATGATGAATTGGGAATTGTAGAAAGCCCGTGAGACATGACTGAGTGATCGGTCATTTACAATGAATTCAAGCATGCGAGTCGCAACCTGAGCGGAGCTTTCGTAAATGGCGAAAAGCGCCCCTTGGGCCGCGACCGTATCGGGCTTGTTGGAACTGCCTTCTTTCCGGCCCCGATTAGACCTGGGGGGATACCGGCACGACCGGGACTGGGCTACACAGCGTGCACTTGGGCCTGTTAGGGGTGGAAATGAGAGCGATCGCAACTTCAGAATCAGGGAGTCCTTACCAAGGTTCCAGCCTGTCGCATTTCTGCCGAGCCGACCGACAACTGAAGCAGGCGGTGCGGTGCCGCGACGCTGAAGCCGTCGATGCGGTGCTTTCACGTTCTTCGACCGCTCCGGCCTCGCGTCTGGATGTATCTGGCAGCAAACCGTCCGGCATCTCCATCGCGGTATCCTGCAAAGCGGCTTCTCTTGAGACTTGCATGGAGTATACTGGGCATTATGCTTTCCTATGATAGGTGGTGCCATCTGTTTTATACCTTGTGGGGGGCGGCAACCACTACAAGGAGTTGATGAGCGAGCCCGCCTTTGGGGACGTACGGTATCCTCCGAGGCAGATTGATGAATTTGTATGAATCTTCGCTCAAGTTTTCCCTCTGCCTTGTGCGTCCGATACCTTCTCGGTGCTTCGGACTATTATCCTCTGGAGAACCAAAAACACCGTCTGCACAACCCGAATCCGCTGAGAACTGCGAGGGACAAGCTCGCTGCTGGCAAAGATGGTTCGCACTAGTGACCCGGTTTCTGGATCCGTGTTAGGAGTGAGCGGCGACTAGAAATATATCCCGCTGACCGTGATGGAAGCGCCGCATTTCTCAACGAGGACCGAGCGGCAGACTTGTTGTGCGGCGAATTGGGCCTACGCTGTCACAGAATCAGGTTGGGTCACTCCGCGCTCAACCTAGAACCTCGCATAGCCACACAATGGTGAAAGACAAGATGCAGTAAAAGCTTTCGAGACCACAAAGAAGTAAGGAGGTATGTGGCGGGCTGCCTAGAGTCCCCTAACCCAATCGGCCAGAGTGGAAAATACTCATACTGGAGCTCCCCATCAGTATTTGATGTGAATTTACCCTCTTAATGGTCTCATATGTTTGATATAGGTATAACTGTACGTGGTTTATCAGCTTTAACGTAGTTTTCACTGTCAAGGTCACTTGTTAGGCCAAGCTTCTAGTTCGCGGGAAACGATTCGAAAGAGTCATCAATATGATTTGATACGGGAAGGAATTTGCTCCCATCGACTAGGCAATTCAATTGTTATTTGAATAGTCGATGGCTCTGATGGCAGATTGCGCGGACCTAGAAGACATTGCAGCAAGCCGTAGGAAAGTTTTTCGCATTTTGTGAAGCCACTTTCAAGACTTAAAACACGCGATGGACAGAAACAAAGCAATTCTGGCGCGTCGCCATGTCCGCAACAGGACTATTCCAAAGCCGCTGCTGACAGTGTCCAGGCAGCCGTGGAAGATTTCTGACCTTGACCGCGATGGATTTGTGATGCAAGACCTCGTTCCGCGAGATGCGGAATGAAAAGACGTCATCGCGACCTCGAGAGCGGCTTTCCCTAGTCCGTAATTAATATGCAGTCTTTTTTATTCTTCACATTGAGGAGGAAACCCTACCTCTGTACCAGTTCGCCCGCTTAAGTTCAATAATTCATACTCGAAGGAATAACTTTCCCAATCCTCTGTTTCAAGCCCTTCTAAACCCGACAGCTGCTTTACCCAGCTCGTCGTCGTCATCTTGGTACGCGAGGCCAAGTCCGGGCAGATAGATGAACGATCCCCGAGCAGCCTTCTGTGGCTCTGCAAGCGGATGTTTCTCTATAGAGGCTTTCGCCTGTGCGCCGTCGGGGACCTTGGCCTCGACGAGCCGCGGTGATTGCGGTCCGCTGGCAGAACCACTGCTGATGGTCTCGGCTGAGATGGGTGCGATGGGCTCTAATACTCCTAAAACGCATTAGCAAGGGAAATGAAAATGTATGGCGAGTGGAATGGGAGAAAATAGCGGTCGTAAAATGTTACGTACCATCCTCGTGAGCAGCATGCAGCCTGTCAGACGCAGAGTCGAAAGCATCGAGAACCAGGACATGGAGTTGCTGTGGTGTGATTTCGGATTCCTGCTGCTGAGGGGAGACTTCTGCAGACTCGTCTACATTCTCTTCATGCACTGTCTCTGTGGATGTCTTCGCAGGCTCATCTATCAGGAGCGTATGCGAGCTGTTGTACGGCTTGGATGTGGTGAACGGAGGCATCGTGTTGACGGTGTTGGTGGAGAGAGGCGGTCGCGTGTGAATATTGCAGGAGAGAAATTACCTGTGAGGGGACATCTACGATTCATACAGGTTGAGAAAAACTTTGTTATGTTAGCCGCCGTTGGAATCGACAAGGCCGAGAACAATGATATCGCCGGTGGCGTTGTTGCCGTACTAGCCCTTGGTCGTAGCCAAGCGAATGGCACGATTTTAGCGAGACGCGGTTCTGAGTCTATTCAGAACGGTACTTTATACATGATGTTGTACGTGTTGTGGGTGTATCTAGGATGGGTGATGAGTGGCATAGATGGGCTGCGTCGACTTACGGTGACAGCTGAGCAGAGTGCATAGATATGCGCCCAGGCTGTATTACACAGAAATTACAGTAAAAGAAGATGCTCTCCTAGAAGCTCCAGTTTCTTAAGCGATAACGTTATAGGGGCCGTTACTGTGCACACTGCCTGTCGGTGCAGTTTACCCCCAGACGCGCCTCAGTTGACCTTGCAAATGTTTCCAGGAGCCATCTTCTCATCGATAAGAGAAAGGGAACGGCCGATGAAAGCCACTTACACGTGCCATTGTTTTATGCTGTTCCTTAAATGCGCGATGCAGAGTCGATGTTGTACAGATATATGCTTACATAGTTTTACACATCCCCTCTTCCAGCTCGTCAATTCACCAGGTGCGTCACGACGCCCTTGCGGCCCATCCTCCGCAGCAGGCCGTCCTGCATGCCCATGCGCGCCTCGACCTCCCTCGCGGGAACGCCGCCGTCCAGCAGGCGCAGCGCGTCCGCGAGCGTGCGCGTGTCCACGTAGCGCCGCGCCGCGCCGCGCAGGCCCACGCGCTGGAAGCGCTCCGCGTCCTCGTCGGCGCGCTCCTGCACGCGCCGCCGCGCCGCGAGCGCCGAGAGCGTCGCGTTGGCCCACGTCGACGGGAACACGGGCCCGGCCGCGGGCGACGGCGCGCCGCCGAGCCGGTGCGCGTCGGCGGCGCGCGACGACGGCGAGAAGGTCGGGTTCGGGTCGACGACGCC
>LUFD01000572.1:0-26020 GCA_003025255.1 Cordyceps pruinosa
GGGGGGGGTGTTAGCATTAGGGACAAGAGCAGGACCTTCATGGTGGGGAGTTTTCTTCATACCTTTGCCTGTGTGGTAGCAGTAGACGTAGTTTTTTGTCTAGGGTGTAGCACGCGCCGTTGCGGTTGACGACGGCTGTTCACAATACCATCACGACCTTTCACGTCAACAGGCGGATCCGACACCGCAACGTCCACGGAACAAGTAAAACAGACTCGTGACTGGGCACTTCCGTCCAATTCCTTCATCGTGGTATTTTTCTTGACTATTGCTATTCGCGCAACACTATACTGCTATTCTAGTACTATAGCGTGCTCTCGCTGCTCTCGCTGCTCTTACTGCTCTCGCCGCCACTCTCACAGCCAGAGGGGTCAAAGAGGTACTTGCGTCAATAGTAATACGTTTTTTTTCTTTCTCTTCCTTTGCTATATATGGCAGGATATTACACGGATCCATCATACCATTCCGGGACGTTTGCCAAAAATCCCCCGAGCGAACCACAAAGCTTTCCTTCTCCTCAACCGCCCCGACAGAGGAGAGAGGAAGCGTTACCCGTCGCTCAGGGAAGCTGTAAGACTGTATCCGGAACAAAGAAGAAGAAAAAAAAGTGAAATATATGGTCAGCTCCCAAAAATGCCATCCATCCATCCATCCATTCATTCTCTCGTGTTTCTTCCCAAGGAAAACAAAAAAGGGTAGAGCATGTCAACAAGATAAAATACATCATTGAAGCTTTCCACCATCGTCATCTGCCCCTTTAACACACTTCTCCTCAGTCTGTTCATATCGGGGAGAAGAAAAACACTCTCCCATTCGCTTGCAGCGAAAGAAAAAGCCCTCATGTCGCATTTCCTGTGCGATCAGAAGGCTGGGGGGGAGCTAAGCGAGGGGGCCGGCCGGCGATCAGCGTGTTCGGGCCTTACTAACGGCCGTAGCTGCCGTTGCGCTCGCCGGACGGCGCGGGCGGGGCCATGCCGCGTCCGTCAAACGGCGGGCTGCCAAAGACGCGGGGATCGGGCGGCGGCGGCGGGTGGCCGTTGAAGTTGGGCATGCCGGGGGGCATGCCGAAGCCGTGCGGAGGGGGCGGCCCGTTGTAGAAGCCCGGAGGGGGCATCATGCCGCCGCGCATCTCCGGCGGCGGCGGCGGTGGCGGCATGGCGCCCGGAGGGAAGTTGGGCGGGAACATGTGCGGCATGGGCATGGCGCGGGCGGGAAGGCCGCCGGGGAGCCCTGGCGGGGGGATCATGGGGCCGTTGCTGCCGCCGCCGCCGCGCTGGCCGGGGGGCGGCCCGACGCCGGGCGGCAGAGGGCCGTGCATCCAGTTCGGGGGCATGTGGTCGAGGCCCGGAGGCGGCGGCGGTCGCTGGAGGATCTGCGTGGGGTTGGGACGCGGTTCGGGGTCTGGCGAGCGGAACGAGTCGTCGAGGGCGGGGAATCCTGGCGGCGGGCCGGGGCGGCCCTGCTGCTGGTGCGCGTGGGCGTCGCGCTCATTCATGGGGGACATGGACGACGGCTTCTGCGGCATGTGCCCGCCGTGCGCCATCATGCTCTGCAGCTGCTCGGCGCGCTGCGTGTTGGGCATCCCGGGACGCATGAGGTTCATCAGGAACTCGGCGTTGCTGTTGTTCTTGGTGTTCGAGGGGTCGCGGTGGGACGAGCTTTGACTAGAAGCCCGGTGGTGGTGACCGACGAGATCCTGGAGCAGCTGGTCGGGCCGGGTCTGCTGCTGGGGGCGAGGCGCGTGGATTTCCTGCTGCGGTGGCGGCTGGGGCCGGGCAGTCGGGCCCTCTCTGCGCTCGTTTCCGTACTGCTGGTACGGTTCTGGCGATGCCACTGCGCTCTTTTTGCCGCCGTCATGGGGGTTTTGGGGCGGGGGCGAGAACAGTGAGACCCCTGGTGGCGTCGCGCTGACAGTTTGCTTCTGCAACTTGGCAAGCAACTGCGCGAACGCCTGCTTCTCGTCATCCGGACCAGTCGATCCGCCACGGCCACCAGCGGGGACCATTCCACCGAGGATGCCGGCGAAGCCGGGTGGCGCTGACGGCATTGCAGTCGCCGGCGTAGACGAATCGGTGCGCTGGCGAGATTCTTCTTGACCGCCGCCAAAGAAGGACGTAAAGCGGGAGGATTTGCCGGCGGGTTTAGGCTTGCTGGGCCCCTCGGCCTGTTCCACCTGGGGCTGGCTGTCGACGGCCGATCCGCCGCCGAAGGCCATAAAGAACTTATCAGGGCCTTGTTCAATAACGGGCGTAGACTTGGAGGGCTTCTCAGCCTCAATGGCCTCAGCGGCTTGGTTCTCCTGAGCGTTCTTAGCTTTCTTCATTTGTTCCATCCACTTCTGGAAGTCCTGTTGAGTGTGGACATCGCGCTGGTCTTTCGCGGGTTCATCGAACCATTCAGGGTCGCGCTCTGTTCGCTGATCGCGGTCTCTACCCCAGCGTCTGTCGCCGCCTCGGTTGTTGTCTGCGGGCGCATCTGCGTCGCGATCTCTCCAGCTCTTTGTTCGGTCGCGATCGCGTCGCTCGGGCGCAGCGGCGTCAACGTTGGATTCCGACTTGTTCCACGGCTCCAATTTCCTGCCTAGGCCATTGCGCGTGCGGCCATCGGCATCCCTATCCTTGTCACGGCTGAGAGCATCGGTGGTTTTGCTTTGACGCTCTCTGTTACCGTCGCGGTCACTTGATTTGGCCTCGTCGCGGTAGTTGCCGCCCATTTTGCCGGAAAAGCGCTCAGCACCTTCGGCACCGAAGCTCTTGCGAGGCTTGACAGTGCTCCAGCCTTCACCATCTAAGTCGCTATCGCCACGCCGGCGAAGGGTGTTGCCTCGACCGTCGCGTGCGCGCTCGTTTTCGGAACTGCGTAGACCGAATCGGCCCTGCTCCAATTCCTTGGCAGCCTTGTCGCCGTCGAGGAGTTTCACTCGGGATGAGGAAAAGTTGGTTCGCGGAGGCGCAAAGACGATTTCATCGGGATCTGGAGGAGAAGATTCGTTAGCCGGATCTGGGGACAATGTTCCCGATAGCAGGGGTAAACCAACTCGCGCTGTTGCGGGACATGTGGCGCTCGGCTCCCGATCGACGGTTGGATTGGTCGAGGGAGAAGGTATCGCCGTTGCGTGGTCTGTCATTGAGGGTCTTACTTTGGGTGCGGGTGTGCTGCTCTGCAGGTGCGCTAGAGGATGAGAAGAAAAGCGAGGTTGTTAATGGCGATGCTGGCTTGCAAACGGGCGCAGGCAGCGGTAAAACTCACCCCATCCACTCCTCAGCGGGAGGAAGGCCGTCGGGTTTGACGCATAGCGGCGAGTTGCGCAGATGCAGCAGAAACTCTGCTGAATATCGAAGTACCATGTCCGGGCGTGGGCCGCGCGATGCCCATCTGGCAGAGGGCTGTTGGGTTGGGTTTGTGCCCGCGGGTTGAGGAAGCGCGTGGTATGTGACGTAGGGTGTGGTTGGCGGCGGCTGGCTCAGAGACAGGCCACGGTCAATTCGGGCACAGGAGGACGCGCAATTGGCGGCGGTGAGCTGCAACGATGGGGGTAGATGGTGCTGGGCGCCAAGCGGTGATTGCGGATGGGCAGAGGGCCAAAGAAGGATGCAGGGTGTGATCTGGTCTGCGAGGACGGGAGGAGAGGGAAGGGAGGCGAGCCGATGCGGTAGTGGGGAGCGGCGAGGAACTGTTGAGGCGGAGAGGCAACGGCGCGGCTCGGAAAGAAGTTGGAAGCGAGTTGGGAGATGCAGGATCGTCTGTATGCGAGGCTGGTGTCGGGAGAGGGGGCGAGGGCGGGCGAGGTATATGGGAGGAGGTGGCGATGGAGCAGGTGTGCGACGGTGTGTGTTGGGAGAGAAGAGGCGAGGGCGGCGCGGGCGGGTAGCGAGCGGGCGGTTAGGCGGTGGCGATGGCAGTGATGGGCTCTGATTTTGCCTGCTTTTTCTGTGCTTGCTTTCTGCTTTCCGCCTTCTTTTGGCTGCCTTTTTGCCTCCGTTGCTTGACCCTGTCCGTGCTGGGCGAGAGGCTGATGGCGGGAATTTGTGGCCTGTGGCTGCTGTGGCTCACTGTGGCTCGTGAGGCAGCCACTGAAAGCCACTGGAAGCCACCAAACGGCGTCCTCAGGTGACGCGGGCCTAGTTCAGAGCTGCCTCTACCTACCTCTCTACTAGTACTAAGCCAAAAGCTCTACCTTGCACCCGTTTGTATTCAACGGCAGCACAACGGGAGCTTTCAACCGCCGCTACGGCTACCAAAGCCTGAAAGCGTGAAACCACCAAGCAATGACGGCATGAAAGCCAGACTAGGCAACCGCCTGCCGAACGGCCACCTCTCCAGGCAATAGCGTGCCATTTCGGACTCCACGCGCCATCAACCCTCCCTCCCTCGCAGTAATTATATACTCTGCGACCGCCGATACGTCCGCTTCCTACAACGGCAGCCAGTTCTCTTTAGCCGCTCCCGACAGATGGCAATTCCTTTCCCACAGCCTTTGTTTGCCGCTGCGAACTTCCGTGGTAGCAAACACGACGTGGGTGAAGACCGAGTGAATCGCCCTGGGGAGAGCTCACGCGATTGCTTCAAGGTGGCCTCAACGACAACATGGACTTTCCTTGTGCTCCAGCTATGATCTCGTGGACTAGGATGTTTTCCTTCAGTTGAGCAGCACACATTCGCCTTCACGCACAGCACTGAACGCAGGCAGGCTATATGGAAAACTTACGCGTGCGACACTCCGGAAATCCCAACATCCACTCGTCATCTTACACCCTCAGGGCACAGCGCACCTCGTTACTACGGTGACTACTTGTGCCGTCTATGGATTCTGAGCAACGTCTTCTGTCTCACGAGGTTTGCCGCGACGACGCAGACAAAGTTGAGTTTCCACCCAGGTCGTTGGCTGTATTTGACGTAGTCTAAGCTTTGCAGCACAGGGTAAATCGCACAGCTCTGCTTCGATGAGCTCCTACCCAAGGGGATGCTATCCATGTGAACGGCCATTTCATCTCGGCCACGGCACGCCCTCTTCGCAGCTGTCATATTCCCTTCATAGGCTCGACTGTGAACCCTGTAAAGTAGATTAACCCCTAATCGCTACCCCCTCGCCTCTCTCCTCTGTCCCCTGCTCTCCTGCACCCTTCTCGGTTCCCGCTTCATATACTTGATCACATAGCACCCCCATTTGCCATCACCTTTGTCACCCATGACCGGCTCCCCGTCCCGTGGCGGCCGCGGCGCGTACTCGTCCAGATCCACGTCCAGCGTCCTGACGGGCTCGAAGCCCGCCTTCGCGTACGCCTCCACCGCCTGGTGCGACGAGTGCACCCAGACCGGCACGCCGAGGCCGTCCGCGATGGCGTTGCCGTGCCGGAGCAGCGCGCTGCCCACGCCCCGCGACTGGTGCGCTGGCGCCACCGCGAGGCCCATGACGATCATGCACGGCTCGCCGGCCGGGATGAGCGTGTGCTGGAAGTACCGCATGTCCTCGTCCTCCATGGCGTGCAGCCGGTCGATGCCGTCCGGCGTCCGCCCCGCGCCCTCCTCCTCCGGCGCCGCCTTGTCGCCAGCGTCCGGTTGCTCCTCCTCCGCGGGCTTGGCGTCGGCGGGCCCAACCCACGGGACGAGGTCCGGCCGCACGTGCGGGAAGACCCAGCCCCCGTAGCCGAGGACGGCGCCGGTGCTGGCGGCCACGGCCTTGACGAAGACCATGTTGCGCCGCGCGAGGTTGCCCAGGTACCCCCGGCGCGCCATGCCGTACATGTCGTAGCCGTCGCGGCCCAGCTGCTTGACGACGGTGTGAGAGTCCAGCGCGAAGGAGTCGCGCGAGATGCTGGCGCAGGCGTCAATGTCTGCGTGGTTGAGCGGCAAGATGGAGACGTCGAGTTTGGCCGCCATTGAGGTCGCGGGTGGGTGTGGTGTACGGATGTAGCGGAGGCAGATGATTTCTATGGCTGCGAGGGATGTTGAGAATACATGGCCGGAGAGGAATGTGCCGTTTATCTACCTACTTGCCGTGTATCTGGGACATGAATCGAGAGCGAGCCTGATGGCGTGAGGCTCTCGGTGAGTGTGTCACCGGCCAAATCCTCCCCCACTGGCTCACGTCGAGCTAACAGAAGATCATCCTCCAGCATTGCTGACGAGTATTGCTATTCGCGTAACAACGCGTGACTAGTAAGTACTAATAAATTTTCATTGCCGTCGCTTTTGTCTTCCCAGTGAACCCGCCGCCGCTCCCTCTCACCTGGCGCACTCTAAGGTACCTCCCTTTATTAAGGAATTATATATAAATTTAGGCGTCTTATAAAATATCCTATATATTCTAGTGCCGTAGCTGCTCTAGCTGCTCTCGCTACTCTCGCGACTCTCGCCGCCACTCTCGCAGCTAGAGGGGCTATAGAGCCAAGCCAAGGTTCAATCGAGTTAGAGGGCACCGTTCAATCCAGCAAGTCTGTTGGCGGAAGTGAGTCTGTCTGGTTGTTAGCTACGCTATGACTATTTTCCTGGACCATAGTCTGGCCCTGGCCAAAGTCGGGCTTCGCCGCCAAGCACGAGATCAGCGCGGCCGCGGCAAATGCAATCATGGCCCTGTACATGATCAAGTTGGCCTCTCCGTACGACAGCCTCACAAGCTCCGCGAGCTGCGGTGGGAGCTGTTTGACCTTCTCAATAGACGAGAGAATCTCGGCTAGCCTCTCTGGCGATCCCAGCGCTGGGCCGACTTGTCTGGTAAGATGGTTGGAGATGATTCCCTGTCCTACCGCGATGCCAATAAGGCCGCCCAGAACCCGAACCTGCGTGATGGCGCTCAGTATTACACCTAGGCATCTCCCGAATTAGCCCGACTGGCTAACTTGGCCGTTGCTGCAAGGTCAGCTCACCGGAGTCACGGTCGCAGACTTCTAGCCTTGCAGCTATGGTCTGGCTGCTGATCCCAACGCCGAACCCGAGGCCCAGCAGCATCTGGAAGCAATACTGCTGCGTGCGCGGGCCGGCACCATTGGGCAGCGTCGTTAGCAGCCCGAGACCAGCTATTTGCAACGAAATGGCAGCTGCCATCATGTACCACGGCATGCCCTTTATCTTGGCCCGCGCGGAAACCATGCCGCCGATCCCCGACCCCGTCGCAGTCAGCAGCAGCAGGGAGAGCATGTCGACGCTCGCCTGCATGGGAGTCAGTCCATTCTGAACCTGCAGCCGTTGCGGCAGAAATATGAGTATGGCCATAAAGGGAAAACCTGAAAGGAAAGCCGACCTATTTTGCCCTGTTAATTTATACTTGCGAATGAACATGTTTCGGTCGAGGTTCTGGCGGACCTATTCACCTGGTACGTCCGCTAGAACAAGGGGTAGGATCTTGACAGTGCTTCTCCAGAGAAACTCACAAGAGTATGAACCCTGCCGTTCGCTGTGATACTATCCGGGCTGGGAAGAGGGGCGGCAGGCGATGGTGTACCTGAGGCTTCGCAATGTACCACTGCCACATTACGAAAGCGACGAAGCTCACGCCACCTACAACCAGGGCCACCACAATCACGGCACTATTCCATCTGTAGTGTAGGCCGCCGGACTCGAGAGCAAAGATAAGGGGGATGCTGCCGCCGAGGAACGTCGCGACGCCGAGAAAATCGATGCCCCTCAGAGTGCGCCAGGTGAGAGGGAGCGGCTGCGGGTTCACTGGAAAGACAACAATGACGGCAATGAGGCTGATGATTCCGGGAGGGAGACTACCGCAATAGATTCCAAACGTGAGTGTCGAACCGTGGAAAGACCCAAAAAGGAGAGGGTTGGCTTACTTGAGGTAGAACACCCAACGCCAAGTCGTAGAGTTCGCAATGACACCGCCAAGGATCGTACCGAGGATGCTTGATGTGGCAAAGATCGTGCTCATTAGCCCGAGCGCAACGCCAATATACTGATCGGGTGTTACTTCGGCCATGACAGTCATGGCCTGGCTGTACAGGCCGGCGCCCCCAAGCCCTTGGAAGGCGCGAAATACGATACTGCTCCCACGCGCGTCGTTAGTATCGAAGTCACATTCGGGTGCTGATCTGCTTTTTTGTATAGACTCGCTCTGCTGGGTTGACACGCACAGTTGCTTCATCGTCTGACTTAGACCACACGCGAGGGAAAATGCGGTAAAGGTGAACAGAGACGCAATCAGGACGGTCTTCCTTCCTAGTAGGTCGCTTGCACGAGCCCAGACCACCAGGAAGGCTGCATCAACGGGTTAGACTTGTTACCAGACTACGTACATCACGTACCAGGTCGAGAAGCGGATGGACTGACATACCGGTGTAAGTGATAAGATACGCCGTCACAATCCAGTTGCTCTTGTCAAAGCCCCGAAGGCTCGACGAAATCGACACCAGGGCCGCGGCAATGATGGTAGTCTCCAGGCTGGAAAGCAAGAGACCCAAACCGAGGCTGTCAAAGAGAAGTTAGATTGAGCAGATTCGCACGCGCCGCCATTCGACGCGAATCTCCAAAGCACTGCCGTTGGTACAGGCATACCATGCCAGCGTGAGCCACAAGCTCCATCCGTGCATCGGCTCTAGGTGAGCGATAGGGAACTCGGTCATGTTGTTTTGTTTTTGTGACGACGGCTTCGAGGTAGCCCGTTGCGCCATAGAGACCTGAAAAAGATCAAGACCATGGGAGGCTGTGACCTTGGGAAACTTTTGCGAGGCTCTCTCGTGAGAGGTAATTTGTGTTGCGTGACTGCGACATTTCATATGCGATGTGAGCAGCAAGTGAACACAAGACAAGGCAATGCAAGGGGTCGAAAGTCGCCGCGGAGAGGTTTTCAGGGGGAGTATTGCTATTCGCGCAACATCACATTGCTATTTGCCGCTTTTACAATAGTAAGGTACGTCTCTTTTTATAGTAATGCCTATACAAATTGAAGTACCTCTTCAGCCCCTCTAGCTGCGAGAGTTGCGGCGAGAGTAGCGAGAGCAGCCAGAGCAGCCAGAGCAGCTACGGCACTAGAATATAAGATATTTTTTAAGATACCTTAATATATATACGATTCCATAATAAAAGGAAGTACGTTAAAATTTATTAGTACGTACTAGGTAGTCAGCAATATGATGTTGCGCGAATAGCAATACTCTTTTGGGGGGCTTGGTAGGTGCCACATCCCAGCCTTCCGATTGTCGCAGCTTGTGTCTTACTCTTTAGGGACCTTGGCCCGATAACGGCTCCCAGATCGTGGAGTTTAATGTCGCCGAGGCGCCCCTTGGTGTGGCCGCGTGAGTGTCCCGCGGCAGCTACAGGCCCGCGGCCACGGGTGGAAAGGGCGCGGGACTGTGTATTTTCTGCCGCTCTTCGTGGGCTACGGAGGAGCAAGTAGACAACGCCGTTACCAAGTTGGAACGAGGGTGAACTCTAGATCAAAACATCGCTGGCGGCGTGGCACGAGTGGCGTGACATGAGCACAAGGCATCATGCGTTGTACGTATAACCTTGCCCAGTGATAGATAGTAAATCTCTTTCCATGTCTAAGGCATTCTTTCTATCAAAGGCAATATACGACCCAAGTTGATCACAAGTAACTTAAACTTGAACATGAGACTCAGAGAAAAAGACATCGGACTCACGTACACTCTTGCAATTTGACGTATTCGGGCATCGCACAAAACAGAGCAAGGTATGAACATCAACATTCAAAGAGGCGCGTTGATAGCGCTCAAGAAGCTTAGGCTGGGAAGCTTCAGCTGGCATCCTGCTGGTACTTGTCCTTGCCGCTTCCCTCGTTGCACTCTACAGAACCGCCCTCGGCGTAGCAAAACTCCGGGCCCGCCTCGTCGGCCGTTGGCTTCTCGCCCTGGACACCTATGGCGTCCCAATCGCCGACGGTCATGTTGCCGGCCCAGACGAGCTCGGCGGCGCCGCGGTGGCCGTCATCCACCGTCGGGAAGAAGGGCATCTGGAGGATCCAGGGGTTTCCTTTGTTCTTGTTTGCGTGCTGCAGATACGTGTTGACCGACGCGAACTTGCCGACTCCAACCTGCTTGCTGCAGCCAAGAGACTGCCCTCTCAACTTCCGGTCTGGTAAGGTATTCACGTCAGGAAATGGACTCGGAGGGCTCATGGCTCGGAAAAGGGGAAAAGAAAAGGGGACCATCGTACCTTGAAACTCCCACCTGTCACCACTGATACACAGGCCTGCGCTGAAGTCGTAGAGGCCAACGTAACGAATGTCACGCAGGGCTACAGAGCTTGCACCAAAGAGCCTCTTCAACTCGACATCCTTCCACACATGCAGTCCCGCGGACGGCGCGCTGGCAATTTGCAGACGCTGGTTGTCCTTCGTTCACCTGTATTAGCCCTCGACAAGGTTCAAGCCTAGATAACCTTGGACAAAGAATGATGAGCTAGGAATAATTCTAATAATATAGTTCACTCTTTAGATTATACTATAACTTAGGGCACTCTTTCCTATTAATATCTCACATCAAATCACAAACATCAGACAATATTCACACGCCTGACTCAAACCCGCAAGGGCAATGCCACTGCCAATAGGACGACGCCAACAACAGTCAATGTCGCCGCACAAGTGAGCACCCAAAGATCCAGGTTACGCGCCTTGAACCAGCCCATTCTTGCGTCCGCGGTCTGTAAATGCATGCCGCGAGGCCTTTCGACCCCAAATTCTCTCTCTGCATTCCTTCCTTCCCAATCGGCCAGAGTCTCTTCCACGAGATCGGCTGCCAGAAATTTCCTCCGAGATGTGAGTTGAGCAATACTACGCAGCCGCTTGACATTGATCGAGATTGGACCCTGGCAGGCAATATCCTCCATAATGCGAGAAATGGCGGCAGTAATGTCCTGCGCTTTGAGGTCCTCTTTTTTCAGGGACACGGAGACACCAGCATCTCGAGCCCGCATGGAGTACTGTATTTGGTCAAAGTAGACAGGTATTGATATTAGAGGCGTTCCTGCGAAGGCTGCCTCATTCATGGAAGCCGGTCCAGTGTGACTGACAAAGATGGAGACACTGCCACTGTGCAACAGAGCGCGCTGGGGAGCAAACTCGAGAAACAGGACAGACGGATGCACATTGTCGAGAATATCACCGATAGTGGCAGCAGTAAGCGTATTTGCGTGATGTGTGCCTGTGGCGGCTGTCTGCGATCTGTAGACAGGCTCCGAGAGCAGCAGCTGAGACCGGTTCTTGGACTCGACGGCCCAGACGACGCCGTCTATTTTGCCGGCATCAAGCGCGGCCATGCAGCCGCGTAGAACATGGCAAAACCGGTCGTGGGGCATGATCACATGAGTTCCCATGGAGACGTAGACCACCCTACGACGGGATCCAAGATATTGCTGCAGTTGCGCAGTCAATGGCGGGAACGTCTCTGACAGGATCGGACCAACGGGCACGACGTTTGGCGGAAGATCTTTCGCGGCCTCGAGGCCGAAAAAAGAATTCACTAGGCAGAGGTACTCTGGCTTCGGCAGGACGGCCGGCGCTCTCGTGACCCCCCTCGATAGGCGCATTCTCTTGGTAGTCCGCTGGTATTGGATATACGGGCGGAGCGCGGTGTAAATGGCCACCGCATTTTTGAGCCTTTGCCACACGGTCGCGAACTCGGATGTGATAACGTCAATCTGCAGCCCAGGTATTCCTGGTATGTGAGGTGCGCGAAGCATGGCGGTCGGCATCTGAGGCCAATGCATAGCTAGAGGAATGTCGTGTTCAAGAGAGACGTCCCTCGCCGCCCCAACCCAGTAGTCTGCCAGTAGAAGATCGGGCCGTAGTTCTGTATCCTGAGCAATCCTTTTCAGAGACGTGTACACCTCTGGCCATGTCGATTCCATGTACGCCTTAGCCTCGAAGACGGCATGCCAGCTCTTGCTCAGATCCGCGTTCCACTTGCTCATGTTGATGTAGGCCTGCTTTTCCACACTCCACGGCGCGCTGCTGCCGAGGATATGTACGCGTGATACGAATGGCCAATCCTTTAACCATCCCTCACGGCCCGAAAGAGTGCCGAATTCGATCTCATACCCCCTGGTTGAGAGTATGGAGGCTATCTCGAGCACAGGAGCTGACAGCGCACACGTCAGCCGGCGGCTTACACTCATCTCCCACTCAAAGAAGCTCACCTGCGTTCGTGTAGCCGCCACCGCAGACTACCACCAGCACTCGCTTGCGCCGTGGACTGTTTCGTGATTCGTCTGTCGACATCCTGGAAGGACCTGGCTGTGTCGAGAGACTTTGAGAATCCATTTCTGTTTCCGCGGCTAGATGACTAGTATTGCCGGCTCGGGAGCACAATTTCTCATGATTATAGAATATTTTCTCACTTTTCTAGCTTTGGTTCAGCTTCTATGAAGTTGAAATCGCCCCCAAGGCGGACCTTCAGCCCTCAAGGCGCAACTCTGCAGCAACCATGGCTAAAAGTCGCCGCGGCGACATGGCAGGTGCACGTTGACAGCCAATAACAGATTGGTGCCTGATTTTCTTATTTTGAAAAGTTTCCAATCAATCAATTTCAGCTGCTCCGGGTCGCTAGCCCCTTTCTTCGTTCGAAGAACTGCCACACTCCAATACTCACCGCGGCTGATCTGCCAAACGGTTTCAGCTCCGAGGACGAATATTTCTCTTCGCTGCCGGGGCTTGGTGTGCCGCCACTGTTTTTACCTTTTTCCCTTTTCTGGCTGATACACATGCTTAAGACATTCGAAGTCACCTTGGCATGCAGTATTGAAGCGCCGAGGCAGAGAGCCGTCATGGTTGTAGAGTCTCCGAGGCATCGTCCACTCAACATACCAATCGTGGGAACTTGAATCGGTTTATAAGCTGTTGTCTCACAAAACTTCTACATACGCAACACACTTGAAATGTTGTAGGCTTTTTTCTAAGGCTCATTCAAATTTGTATATAATACGCCGCGGGTTTACCCTTGCGAAATCCGAAATAGTACATCCAACAGCTTCCGCTTCACACATCACGGCCACGAATCCAGATTTGGTCCGTTAAGCAGCACATAGAGCAAATTGGGAGTTGTTCATCTCACATTCAACCAAAAAATGCTTTCTGAAATGGGGAATGAGTGCAACGCAACGATGTCCTCAATCGAGACTGACACTGACAATGTGATGCCAATTGCAATTATCGGCATCGCCGGACGTTTCCCCGGCGATGCTGCCAACCCGATGAAGTTGTGGGATATGATCACTGAGGGAAGAAGTGCACTTGGCGATATTCCCAAAGACCGGTTCAATATCGATGGCCACTATCATCCTCACAACGAACGCTATGGTGCTCTCCATGTCCGCAAGGCCCATTTCATGGAAAGAGACATCTCTGCTTTTGACGCTCCCTTCTTCACCATCTCAATCGCAGAAGCACAAGCCATAGACCCTCAACAGCGCATGGCTCTTGAATGTGCCTACGAGGCACTGGAGAACGGTACGGCCAGCATTTCTCGAGGAACCAAATGTCCACCCGGGAGCTGACCTGCGTCTTTGAATAGCTGGTATTCGCATGGAAGAAGTGAGCGGATCTGAGACGTCATGCTACGTCGGAACCTATACACGAGACTATAGCGAAATGATGGCGTGTGATCCTGACGACCTTCCCGTGTACCACAGTACCGGGACGGGCTCGGCAATGGCATCCAACAGAATCTCGTGGTTCTTCAACATGAAAGGGCCAAGCCTCAGCCTAGACACCGCATGCTCTTCTTCCATGGTGGCTCTGCATCTCGGCTGTCAGAGTCTTCGTTCGGGAGAAACCACGCTGGTAAGTGCCCCGTGAGTCCGCAACGGTAATGCGCAGAGGCATCCATCTGACATGCGCTCTATCCAAATCTAGTCCGTGGTTGGTGGTACCAATTTGATACTTATGCCTGACGTCATGGGTACCATGGGACAACTTAACTTTTTGAGCCCAGATGGCAAGTGCCACTCATTCGATCACAAAGCCAATGGGTATTCTCGCGGAGAAGGTATGAAGAAGCAATGTTGCCAATACCCTGTTTCAGATGCTGATATCAGATGCAGGTGCTGCCTTCTGCATTCTAAAGCCACTTCATTTGGCGCTCCAAGATGGAGACGTGATTCGAGGGGTCCTTCGCAATTCCGGTGTTGGCCATGACGGCAACACTCCTGGAATTACCCTTCCCTCTAGCGAGGCACAAGAGGCTCTGATCAGACGTGTTTATGCTGAGGCTGGCCTTGACATGGGCAATACAGACTACGTTGAAGCTCACGGCACTGGCACGCCCGCTGGTGACCCTGTCGAGGCAGGCGCTCTTGCACGAACACTTGCTGCGTCACGGCCCCGCGGCGAACCTCTCTACATCGGCTCTATCAAGACCAATATTGGCCATCTCGAAGCCGCCTCGGGTCTTGTACAGGTCATTAAGGCTGTCATGATGCTTGAGAAGGGTGAGATTCCGCCGCTGCTCTGGTTTGAGAAAGCCAACCCGCGCATTCCTCTGGAGGGCTGGAATGTGAAACTGGCAACGGAACTCACTCCTTGGCCCAGCCAAGGACTTCGACGCATCTCAATCAACTCCTTCGGCTACGGGGGCGCCAATGGGCATTGCATCATCGACGACGCATTTCACTATCTGAAAGCACGGGGGCTCTCCGGCAATCATAATGTCCAAGTGCGCGGCGTTATCTTGCCGAACTCGACTACTGATTCAGGCATTAGCCTGTCCACCCCTCCTGATGGCGCAAACCAACAATCCACGGCCAGCATTGACTTTGAGAAAGCCAGCGCGACACCAACTCTTCTACTGTGGACCGCAAATGACCAGGATGCTGCTTCTCGAAATGCCAAGATTTCTTCAGACTATCTTGCATCAAAGCTGCGATCGGCTGAATCTGAAAAAGTCAAGCAATCGCTGCTTCGAAAGCTAAGCATAACTCTCGCCGCCCGGCGAAGCTTGCTGCCGTGGAGAACGTTTGCAGTTGTCAACTCGCTGGAGGATGCGGTAGCCCAGCTGACGGACTCGGCGGCCAAACCACTCCGCGTCACTTCCAATGCTGATGCAGCACCAAAGTTGGGGTTTGTCTTTACTGGACAGGGCGCCCAGTGGTTCGCCATGGGCAGAGAGCTTTGCGCCTATCCAGTCTTTTACAGCAGCCTCCAAGCTGCGAGCAACTACCTGCGGGACATTGGGTCGTCTTGGTCGATCGAGACGGAGTATTTCCGTGACAAGGACTCTACGACGGTAATGTCCCCTAGCATTAGCCAGCCTATCTGCACGGCTCTGCAAGTTGCGCTGGTTGATCTACTGCGGACATGGGGCATTCGACCAACTGCAGTTGTCGGGCACTCAAGTGGTGAGATTGCCGCTGCATATGCCAAAGGAGCTCTTTCACGCGAGAGTGCATGGAAAATTGCATATTACCGCGGGTTACTCTGTGGCAAAATTCGTGATTTTGCGCCGGACTCTACTGGTGCGATGATGGCAACAGGCCTAAGCCCGGACGAAGCCTTGTCATATATTCAGCGCGTCAGCTGTGGTACTGCTACAGTGGCCTGTGTCAATAGTCCACAAAGCTCAACGATCTCTGGCGATGTCACCGCCATCGATGAGCTGGAGCTATTGATCAGGGCTGACGGACACTTTTGCCGGAAACTGAGAGTTGGGGTTGCTTATCACTCCGCACACATGCAAGTCATCGCACAGAAATACCAAGAGGCGTTGAGCGATTTGGAAACTCAGCCTGATACCGATAACTCCGTGGTTATGTTTTCTTCTCTTACCGGCACAGCGATTGTGGCCAATAGTGAACTCGATCCGGGCTACTGGGTGGCGAACCTTGTTAGTCCGGTTCAGTTCTCGGCCGCTGTGCAATGCCTGCTCAAGCATACAGAGGGGGGAAGTAAACCAAAGTCGAATACGCCCTTTGTTAACCACTTGATTGAGGTGGGCCCAGCAGCAGCATTGAAGGGCCCCGTCACCCAGATACTTGGCCATGAGAGTGTTGCCACTGAAGCTGCCGCCGTCACATATCAATCCGTCCTCGAGCGAGGCAAGAATGCTTGCGAGACCGCGCTAACCGTGGTCGGGCGGCTCTTTCAATTTGGTACTCCTCTGGATCTTAGTTCTATCATTGAGAAAACGGCAAGCTTCTCTCGGGATGGCGTCCTCGTGGACATCCCACCGTACGGATGGAACCATGCGCTCAAGTATTGGCACGAAGGCGCCGTCGGTCGCGCGTATCGCTTCCGTAAGCAGGTTCGAAAGGATCTCTTGGGCGCAGAGATGCTTGACAAAATACCTGACCAGCCGAGGTACCGAAACATTCTCCGCCTTAAAGAGGTGCCGTGGATGGCTAGCCACAGTGTGCAAGGCTCATACTTGTACCCAGCTGCAGGGATGATGATCATGGCAATCGAAGCGATGGCCCAAACGGCGGACAGCACAAGAAACGTCAAAGGTTACGAATTGCGCGATGTCATTATCAACAAGGCAATGGTGATTCCGACCAGTGAGAGAGGGATTGAGACGATTCTCAGCATGAAGCCCTTCCGCCATGGGTCCCGAGCTCTCACCTCTTCCTGGCAGGAATTTGAGCTGTTTTCGAGAGTGGAAGATTGGTCAATGAACTGCGCAGGCCTCATCCGCATAGAATATGAGTCAGAGCTGGCAGCGGATGGATTTGCGAACGAAGAAGGCTTGCTAGCCAGGATGTGTGCCGAGGCGTACGAGAAGGCACGTCGCGAATGTACTCGGTCGCAAGCTCCCAGAGAGTTTTATGCCCATTTGGAGTCTCTCGGTCTGAGTTACGATGGAGCCTTCAAAAGCTTAACAGAGATACGCAAGGGAGACAGACAGGGCGCGTGCCAGGTCACGATCCCTGATACAAGGAGCGACATGCCGCATCAGTTTGAGTTTCCACACGTCATACACCCAGCTACCCTGGATAATATTATGCAGATGGGCTGGCCAGCTTCAACTCGCATTGATGAAGAGCCGGTGGTTGCGATAGTGCCTGTGTCCGTCAGGCGTCTCTACGTCTCGGCCGACATCCCCAGTGCGCCAGGCACTCTACTCCAGGGGTATTCTTCCACGAAAGTTACCGGCTTTGATGACTGCTCGGTTGTGGTCTCTGATACCAAGTGGCGCAAGCCTTTTGTGATTTTTGAGGGGCTCACATGCAAAAAGCTCAATGACACCAACGGGAATGCTGCCTCTTCGACGGAAAGAAGCCTATGGAAGCTCGGAACAATTTTGCATTGGCAAGAAGACTTGACGTTTCTGGGGAGAGAGCAGACGCTTGCGCTCTTTGCGAATCAAGTTGGACAGTACCTGCCCGTACCTGAGCGGAAAACTTGTATTGAGCTTGAAATGGCTTGCCTGATCATCTGTCAAAGGGCTCTGAGGGAGTGCTCCGCTGAAGAGTCGAAATTTTTTGATCCAAATCTCAAGTTGTTCTACGATTATATGCAGCACTGCATTGATCGCTACAGGAATGGCGAACTACCCTATCAGAACGAATGCCGGATTGACTGGCTGGGCATGACCACTGAGGAGGAGGATCGGCTGCTTCAGCACGTCGCGGAGATATCGACAGATGGAAAAGCACTTGTTCAACATGGGAAATCCCTCCCGCAGATTCTGCGCGGTGAAATCACCCCAATTCAAGTCCTTCTGCCCGAAGGCGCTCTGGACAGCTTTGACCGGTCCGGACTTGGCAGTGAGACCTGGCAGGCCCAAATGAGCTGGTACGTTGACATGATGGCCCATAAGAACCCCAGCATGAAGATTCTCGAAATAGGTGCCGGGAAAGCCAGGGCTACGCTTCCGATACTTCAGAAACTGGGAGGCGCAAATGGCACTCCTCCGCGGTTTTCCAGCTACACCTTAACGGACATCAATGTGTCATACTTTGAAGAGGCAACCGACACACTCGCGTCATGGCGTCCATTTATCAATTTTTCCAAGCTTGATATTGAGGAGGATCCAACTGACCAAGGGTTTGAGGAAGGAGAATATGACCTGATTGTGGCATCTAAAGTTGTACATCTTACGGGGTCGATTTCCAAAACGCTTGAGAATACCAGGAAGCTATTGAAACGGTTTGCAGCACTCACATCATACTTTGAGAAAGCTTCGACTAACGATGTCTTAGTAACGGAAAATTAATCCTGGGAGAAATCACAGCGATGGGGAAGATGCGTGCCCATATGATTCTTGGCACTCTCGGCGGCTGGTGGTGCGGTGAGCAGGACGGCCGAAGGTATGGTCCAACGCTTGAAGTCGACCAATGGGATAAAGCCCTTCTTGACGCCGGATTCGATGGTGTTGAGATAAGCTTCTCTGATGCTCCAGCCCCTGATACTGGTGTTTCTGTTATTGTCAGCGGGGTTGCTGATTCTACAGAATACTCGATGCCCAAGGAGGTCCTTGTCATAATGCCTGGTATCCCAGATGACGATGTTGCTCAGGCTGCCATTGCTTTGGAGCGTGAGCTCACCGCGCATCGTGCCACAGTGACCACTACATCACTGACAGAGACCATGTCTTTGGAAACCAGCGACCTGGAGAGAAAGTCCTGTATTTGTTTGGTTGATGCTTGCGCTAGTGGAGGATTCCTCCCAAGCATAAGCCAAGATGAATGGGACGCTCTGAAGCGCCTGGTTCTGTCTACCAGCGCCTTGACCTACGTCACCAGAGGAGGCACCCAGGACAGCGAGAACCCTTCGGCCAGCTTGATGACAGGCATGGCTAGATCCATTCGGTCTGAGCACGAAGGCCTTCGTTTGACAACTATTGATATGGAGAGCAATGTATCATTGAGTCGTGAGGATAACGTTGCTGCCCTCATCAAGGTGTTTATCCGTGCAAGTCAGCCTGAGGACGGCGAGCGACCGGATCGGGAGTATTCCATTCGTCAAGGAAAACACATGGTACAGCGCGTCCTTCTAGAGAAGAGCGTCAATGAGATGGCGACTGCTTGGCACAGCACGCCCAAGCCTGAGAGATTGGCGTTCAAAGAGACAGGGCAGTCGCTGAAGCTCGGAATTGAGTTCCCCGGACACCTCGACACCCTACGATTTGAGGAGGATGAAATTCGCAACACAGAGCTGGCGGCGGATGAAGTCGAGATTGAGGTGAGCGCAATGGGGCTGAACTTCGAGGATACCATGGTTGCAACGGGCCAGTCGACTCAGCGCGCGCTTGGTCTCGAGTGTTCTGGCACTATCAGCCGGATTGGCAGTTCTGTCCAGACTTTCTTGCCTGGAGACAAGGTCCTGACTTGGAAGCTGGGCACCTTCAACACTTTCGCTCGGGCCCCAGCTGCCATGGTGCAGCGCGTGCCTCATGGCATGAGCATGGTGGAAGCCGCTTCGATACCGTTCATCTACTGCACCGCGTACCACGGCTTGAAGAAGGTTGCCAGACTCCAAAAGGGCGAGTCCGTCCTCATCCATGGCGCAGCAGGCGGAGTCGGCCAGGCCGCCATCATTCTGGCTCAATCTATGGGCTCTACCGTCTTTGCCACTGTCTCTACCGAGGCAAGGAAGAAGCACCTGATGGAGGCGTATGGGGTGCCGGAATCCCACATCCTCAACAGTCGCGATAGCGTGCAGTTCTCACAGGCCATACTCCGACTAACACACGGGCGTGGCGTCGATGTGGTTCTGAACTCCTTGGCCGGTGAGGCTCTCCGCGCGTCGTGGCGGGTGATTGCTCGCTTCGGCAGATTTATCGAACTCGGCCACCGAGACATTGCTGGTAATACAGGACTCGATATGGAGCCGTTCGTCCGCAATGTCTCATTCCACTCCGTCAACTTGATTGACCTTCTAGAGTGGGACATGGGCACCGCTGCTCAAGGCTTGGCTAATGTTGCCGGTTTATTGAACCATGGCGTTGTGAAACCAGTGGCTCCTATCGCTGTTTTTCCACTGTCTCGTATTGCAGAGGCGTTTAGGGCCATGCAGGATGGCACACATATCGGCAAAATCGTCATCGAGGTTCACGACGATGACCTTGTCCCGGTCCTGCCCGCATCCGCGCCCCCAGTCAGGTTCTTCAAGGACGCTACCTATGTCATTGCTGGTGGCGGCGGCGGACTCGGTCGCTTCATTGCGACCTGGATGGTCGAGAACGGCGCGAGAAACGTCCTCCTGCTTTCCAGGTCAGGCGATGCGAAGGCGTCAGTGCGTGACCTGGTTTCCAGCCTCGGAAATGCTGGCGCTCGAGTTGCCGCGTGGGCTTGCGATATCGGGGATGAGTCGGCCGTACGGAAGGCGGTTGAGCGCTGTCGGCTTGAGTCCTGGCCGGCAATTCGAGGTGTTATCCAGAGCGCAATGAGCTTGCAAGATGCCGTGAGTACAGCACCTTTTGATGGCACGGTCTATTGGACTTTTGGCTAACTTCAATACTAGATCTACGAAAACATGACTCTGGCCCAGTTCAAGGAATCCATTGGGCCCAAAGTCAACGGCAGTTGGAATCTCCACACGCACATGGCTCAAAGTGTTGACTTTTTTATTCTGCTGTCGTCGACTTCTGGTGTCGTCGGTGCAAGAGGCCAGTGTAATTATGCGGCTGGAAACACTTACATGGATGCCTTGGCGCGCCACCGCCGCGGTAAGGGTCTCCCCGGTTGCTCTCTTGACCTGGGAGTAATGCTCGGCGTCGGATTCCTGGCGGAAGACGCCACAGCAAGAGTACAAGACAACCTCCAGTTTTGGACGTTTCTCGGAGTCCGGGAACGGGACTTCCTTGGTGTGTTGGAGGCTGCCATCCGAAATGAGAGCTTTCCTGGCGTACCATTGCCACCTCAGCTGATCCTTGGTCTTGGAACGGGCGGCATGGTAGCCTACGGGAAGATGCAGTACCCTTCGTGGATGAACGAGGGGAAGTTCTCGCACCTTGTGCACATCGACAAGCACCTGGTTTCCCAGGTCGGAGATGGCGATGCAGAAGCGCCCTTGAGCATGGTCCTAGCCAACGTCACCGACCTTGCGCAAGCCGCAGATGCCATATCGAATAGGCTCATCAGCAAGTTGGCCAAAATCCTCATGATGTCCGCTGAGGACATTGAGGCAACCAAGCCGGTCAGCACCTACGGCATCGACAGTCTTTCGGCGGTGGAAGTGCGGTCTTGGGTTCGCAACGAGGCCAAGGCGGAAGTGTCTGTCTTTGATCTAATGAGCAAGATGCCCATCAGCCAGCTGGCAGCCAAGCTCGCGGCGTCCTCGAAGGCTGTCCCTGAAGGTCTAACGTCGGCCAATGTGTAGAGCTGACACGTGAACATGGAGAGCGTGAGCGTCGCGTGATTTGTCAATCTAGCTACTCTAACTACTCTTACTACTCTTACTACTCTTACTACTCTTACTACTCTTACTACTCTTACTACTCTCGCTACTCTCGCTACTCTCGTTGCTCTCGCCGCTACTCTTATAGCTAGAGTGGCTAAAGAGGTACTTTTATTTATATAGGGATGATTATAAAAAGAGAGGTACTATACCAGTATAAAAGACGGCGTACTTATGTACCGGCAATTCTCCGACTAAAACACTTGAAGCTCGTCAATCCATCCCTGCAGCGCCTCGCGCAAGTTCAATATTTTTGACTGAGCCTGCGGCGCGCCCTCCAGCATCGTGATTGAAAAGAATAGTCTCTCGAGCTGCTGAAGATGAAAGTCCATGGTCCGCGCGTGCAAAATGGCTGCCAGCAACGGCTGCGTCCCAACGGAGCTGTGCTGGGGCCGCCAATCCACGCCGTAACTCGGCTCTCCCAGACTGCTCGACTCAGACGACGGCAAGCGGAGCGACCACGCGTTCCGGCGGCGGCTCAGCAGGAGCCGATAAAGCTCTACGATGGAGTGGGCGACGGAGGCAACGAGCAGGTAGCATGAATAGCCCGGCTCCTCCACAAACGAGTGCATGCCCCCGAAGAGTGGCTGAACCAGGTCGCAGAATGCGCTGACTGTCTGGAAGACCTGCTGCATCGACGAGTCTCGCCCCGCGTCGCCTGCACTGACGGGTGCCGTTTCCAGCGTCTCCCGAGAGCCTTGCAGCTGGAACAGTATATGAGAAAGCTTGCTGTAGCACTGCATCAGCACCGGCGTACTAGGTTGGCTCGCGAGGAACCTCGACCACGGTGTTAATCAGAGTGCGCCTCGGTGTCCGCAGCGAACATTACTCACAATCCGGCCATGTAGGAAGTCATCCGTGTCTCCGGAGCAGTGGAGCTGCTCGTCCGTGGCGGCTCGCAGTCGTCCCCCACGCAATCCAGAAATGACGAGTCTCCCTTGCTTCCTGCGTAAAGTTCGTCCCCTACGCCGTCGCTTGGCTCGCTTGGCGCTAGCCCGAATACACTCTCATGCCCGATGTGCTCGTGGAAGTCGTCAGCCGGGGGTCGAGCGGCTCCCGTCTGCTCTGTGGCCGCCGCCGCCGCACCGGGCTCCTGCTGCGAGTCCGAGGGGGTTGTCGACTTGTCCTGGCGCCTCTTGCGGCTTTGCTGCTTGGCCGTCCTCGGCTGTCGAGCGGGCCGTCCCATTGCACTTCGCGGACTGTAGGCGCATGCCTGTCCCGCGTCCCAGCAGTTGGCGCACGCACCGCGGCCGCGGGAGATGCAGCGCGTCTTTCGGCGGTGGCAGTTATCACAGGCGTCACGCAGTACATCCATGATATCATCAACTTTGGGGTGCGGCGTGTGGTACGGAGACAATAGCGATGGCTAGGAGTGTTTCGAATAGTGGCTATTCTATTCTGCATGGTTTTGCCCAGCTCTGTTGAGGATTCCGCTCTCTTCCGTACTGGGCTGTGCAACCAAAGCAGCCCGCTCCATGAGGTGCCTTTTCCAGCTCGGCTGCCCGATATGGTCTCCGGTTCAGCTCCGTGCAGATGCGCCGCCGACTGAAACATTGATCTGTACGAATGTCGCTTTCAAAAGTCGTGTCTAGCGCCAGTTGCTAGGATCCCTAGTAGGTACATTAAAGTACTTACAGGGGGCGCTGATTCTTTATAGGGGCGTGCTAATTCTTTACAGGGGCGTGCTAATTCTTAATAGGGACGCGCTGAAGTTATTACATACGTTACCTGGCTATTAACTATCGACAGCTACCTGTAAGACATATGTATCTAATGTACCTACCTTGCAACTATCCTTGTTAAATCCCTGTTTCTAGAAAAGCCACAGATACGACTTTTGAAAGCGACCTCCGTACTGCGTTGGGAACTGAATGTGGAAAGCCGATCTGCCAAGTGATCGTAGACCGCACCATACTTGTCACCTTTGCGACAGATTATCAACGTGATAAAAAGCGGCTTGGATATCTAGTATATATAAAACTTGTTGGAATAAAACGGTTGTGCGATGTGGCGGCCATTCGTGAAATGGTCGATCAAACTCAGGATTCGCTTCTAAGCTCGCATGAATCTGACCGCTCTGTCTGCTCAGCGGCGGCGTATTCACTCTTCCCATTGCGCGAAACAATGTCTCACTCCTTGCAGAGGGGGTCTCAAGCGTCAGCGGCGTCCCAAGCTGCAGATCTCATTCAGTACCCGGTCCCTACCCAGCCTTGCGCAATTGGCTCAAGACATCCCGACAGTCAGTCAATTAGAGAAACACCAGTCGCTCAGAGCAAATTTCTGAAGCGCGTAACTGTGCCACTCTGAACGGCCAGCCAGGATCATTTTGCTTCGGTCGCAACGGTACTTAAATGGCCATATCTAAGCAATGGCCCTGGGCACATCAATGGGAAAACGACGCCGCCCAGCGCCGGCAGCACCCGCCGCTGCTCACGGATGCCTACCAGCGGGCAACACAGGCCGCCGAGTCTCGGATCCTCCACGAAGTAAACACGGCGCCAAGCCTACCGCCCTGCCAGATCTATAAAGCGTGAAGCGGCCCTGCGCATCGGGACATCGGCAGCAGCCAGCCGGCTGCAGACGCGGGACTTCGCGATGTGTGGACGCACTGCGCAAGGGACGTCACACCTGCCGCGCAGCCACGTAGGCACAATTTGGAAAAAGAATACACAACGCGAAAACATCACGGCGACCGTGCACACTCGGGGTAGATGGAGCGGAGATGCCCCGGCGCGGAGCGTGGGCTTGCTGCTCGCTGTCGTGGGCGCAACAGTCAATGAACCTGACTGTTAGGGCTCGAGGCCCTCCAGCTGCATTCTAACGAGGGTTGGAATCGACTGGGAGAACACAGGAAGGGTGTTCTGCTGCTCCCTGATTGGGTTATCGGTCAACAGTATCACCAGGGTACCAATCCCCTCACTATGCGGGTATGCATATAGAAGCAACTGAATATCTCTGTCTAGTAGGAACTATGGGCTCCTTTATACTTCCAATTGGGGCACGCGCCCGGCTGCGACAAGCGACAAGGCATCGCCAATATGGCGGCGTAACACTGAGCACGGTGCGCGCGGACACCGGTGTACTCTTTCTGCCGCTCTGCTGGATGAGCGAGTCGATACTCTCTCGTGAGCAGTATCCAAAATTTAATAGACTGTTGTGAACATAGACAAGAGTCATTTCAGCCTCAGAAACACAGCCAATTGTTAGTCGCATGGCTAATCAGACTATGAGGATGCCATGTCCTCATCTGCTGCGGGATGCCGTGATAGGATTGGGCTGAAGAACGCCATCCACTCGATCCACTCGCGGAAAACATACAAAGATAGAGAATGCGTACGGATAAAGAGACAGAGCACAGTCATCTCCGTAGCTACGCCTCCGTGTTCGTGTCGCAGTAGACCGAGACGCGGAAATAGCGCCCGCCGTGTAGGCCGCGCCCAATAACGCCGTTCGGAGCCCGGGAAGGGGAGGGGGAGGCAAAAGCAGCCGCTCTCGCAAGCCAGGTTTCGGTAAGGACCTGAATCACGGGCAATGGCTGCTGCTGCTGGGGAACGGGCGCACGCACGCACAGTGGCGGACTTCGGCCCGGCGAATTCTTCTCTCTCGCTCTTTCGGCCTTTGCTGGGAACCCAGTCAAGGACCATCAAGGACCAGTCAGAACCAGTCAGAACCAATGCTCCCCCACGGTCCTCCCGCAGGGCGTGGCTTCAGCTCGCTCTTATTCGGCGGCGACCGATGTGGGGATTTCGTCGCCGGGTATTCGTTTCCCTATTAATAAAGGAACGATTTTTTTGCCGGACGTTTAAAAGAAACCTTCTAGGGCGAGCGGATCTGTCGAATTCCTGCCGGCCTCATTCTCGTTGTCTTGCTCTTGACTCTTGCCGTCTCGGAGGGGCGCACCGTCTGTATAATCCCCGTCCTTGCGAGCCCCAGCCCCGAGACAGAAGGAGTTCACCTCTTGTATTCCCCGACCATGTCCGCTGAGACGCGGGAGAAGGACCACGGCGCCGGCGTGGGCGTGGAGCGCACCGTCAGCAACAGCTTCGCCCACGTCGACGGCGCCGTGTCCGTGCCGCCGCCGGAGAAGAGCCGGCCGAGCAGGTGCGCCGATGAGGAGCGGCAGCAGCAGCAGCAGCAGCTCGACGACAGCAGCGATGCGACGGCCGTGGACGAGGCCGGCGGCGGGAGCGGCGCCGCGCCGGACGGCGGGCTGCAGGCCTGGCTGGTTGTCCTGGGCGCGTGGTGCGCGTCGTTTTGCAGCTACGGCTGGATCAACAGTATGTCTTGCCCCTTCCTCTTGTCTGTTTTCCATCAGTTTGCAATCCCCAAACCCCGTGCTTCCGTTGCGCTGACCGCACCCGCAGGCGTCGGCATCTTCCAGCAGTACTACGCCGAGGGGCCGCTCAAGGAGTACTCGGCGAGCCAGATCTCGTGGATCCCCGCGCTGCAAATCTTCTTCATGTCCTTCATGGGCCCGCCGATCGGCGTGCTCTTCGACCGCTACGGGCCCGAGCGGCTGCTCGTCGCGGGGTCCTTCCTGCACGTCTTCGGGCTCATGATGGCGTCCATCTCGACCCGGTACTACCAGTTCCTGCTGTCGCAGGGCGTGTGCAGCGCCGTCGGCGTCGCCGCCGTGTTCCTCTCGGCCATCGCCTGCGTCAGCGGCTGGTTCGACCGCCGGCGCGGGCTCGCCTTCGGGCTGCTCGCGACCGGCTCGAGCCTCGG
>LUFD01000573.1:0-16043 GCA_003025255.1 Cordyceps pruinosa
TGGCGCAGCTGGTGGGCTCGGCGGCCGCGGCCGCGGCCCTCGTCGGCGCGGCGGCGCGGGAGGCGTCCGAGACGCTCGCGGCGGGCAAGGACGTGCTGGTCATGACCTCGCGCGAGCTGGTCCGGGGCGCCGACGCGCTCAGCTCGCTCCGCATCGGGGCCAGGGTCGCGCAGGCGCTCGTGGCCCTCCTGGGCGGCGTCCATGTGCGCCCGCGGTACATCATCGCCAAGGGGGGCATCACGTCGTCCGACGCAGCCACCAAGGGCCTGGGGATGCGCCGCGCCCGCGTGCTGGGCCAGGCGGCGCCCGGCGTGCCCCTGTGGGTGTGCACGGAGGAGACGAGTCGCCATCGCGCCGTTCCATATGTCGTGTTCCCCGGGAATGTGGGCAGCGAGGACACGCTCGCCGACATCGTGGAGTCTTGGGCGGTTTGACAACTGGGTTTGCCGGCGGTGCGCAGACTTTACCTGTATATATTCTGTAGTCGCAGTAGCTTGGTCTTCTTAGGCCGGGACCTCTACAGAAACTTCAAGACATTGTATTCTCAACGACAGTCAAAACCCATGTGGCTGTTCGCCATTGTGGTACTGCCAGAGCAGCAACCGGAGCAGCAACCACCAGTACGGAGTATGGCTGTACGGAGTAAGCCTTGGGACAGCCCCTGAGCCGCCAGGGAGACAGTGAGATGAATTTTCATTATGACCTGTCAGCTGCGTCCCCATCACTCAAGCAACACACCCACACACAAGCTTTTCATCATACAACAGGTACATGATAGCATAGAAACGCCCATTACTATTCCAACTAACCTCCTTGATATGGGTATCAACGGCATGGAATAACGGCAAATCGACCTGACAGCTTGACAGCGGTTCTGTCCCCTCATACCTTGCATAGTGCAGGGGCCCCGGCTTGGTCATTCCTGGGGATGAACTCGACCAAGGCCTGCCGTCGCATCTCGATGCATCACCAAGCACATGCGGGGGAACTGATTTCCGGCCTGACAAGGCAACGGAAAGGTGGCCGCATTGTTTTTGACAGCCGACGCAATGACCCCGACGAGGCCAAGCCCTTGTTCCCCGGTGCCGATGCCAATGCCAAGCCTTTGGTCGATCAAATACAAGACCCCATATGGTATCGAGAGCGGCCTTGGCGAGTCCTGGTGTGTTGTACTTGACCAAACTTTATTTTGGACAGCTGTTTGAAACCTCGTGATGTATTTCATCACTGCGTGGCGTCCATTAGCTGGCTTGTAGTCGCCGACTTGGACTGTGGCCAGACGGGGGCGATGACGGAAAAATATTTGCTATCAGTGCTCATGCTTTCAAATGTGCTCTTCAATCAATTCCGCTCCTCAAGAAATTCCGAACTACAATGACGTCCTCGGAATGAGTCTGCACCCTCTCGCTAGCAACCCTGGGCGTCCAACATCTGTAGCACAATGACAACAGGGCTCGTCTCAGTCGTCTGGTCCCCGTTTTGCGGGTATTTCTCTAGGAAGGCAGCGTTCTCCTGTTGCATCTTGCTCAGAGACTCTTCAAACAGTCGAAGTGCCTCGATTTGCTCCGCGCCCGGCAACGTCTTCGGTCGCAAGGCGTTTCTCTCAGCAATCGCCGCATTCCATAATTTCGCGGTTTCCCAGTTCTCCTTCTCTTCGTCAGACAAACCTGATGGCTGCTGGTCAAAATTATCCGAGAATACGCAGGGGTACATGGCCGGAGACAGGGCTCGCAGTCCGCCCCCGACATCGCTGAAGCTGGCAAAGTAGTGCTCCTCGATTGGGTGGTTGATTGCGGCGAAGTCGAAATCTAGCATCGCGGTAATTTTCTTTGACTCTTTTTCAAACAAAAAATTGTTCATGGCTGGTCGCAATATTAGTTGCCGGCCGTGCACTACTTTTCGCATTTACTCACTGAAGTCTGAGTGGACAAGGCAACGTTGCGTGATATCTACATCTCTGAGCGCATGGGTGACACCGCCATCGCGGAGGAACTTCTGCACGCGCTGGATTAATTGCAAGCCGTTTTGTTCTGATTTGCGGAGAAACGAAGCTGCGTCTGCGCCATCAACAATAGCCTGCAACTTGGATGCCCAGAAGTCCGACAGCGTGTCCCAGGGACCGCCACTCCTCATGGCGGCCTCGCCGCTAATCATACTCCCATGGATGTCGAAAGTTAGACCACCAAATTTGTCCGCAGTGCTTGGAATCTTGGCTCTTTGCAGGGCGGAATATATGTCTGCAAGCTGCCGGATAACTGCGGCCCGGTCATCCGCGGACAAGGACGGAAAGTCTGCATCAAGATCCTTGCCAGCCTTGAATTCACAAATGGTCCACCCGAAGTTTTCCTCTTCGAGCGCCTCCAAAGACTTGGGCGCCCTCCAGGCGTAAACGTTGGGCACGAGCCCGTCAAGGCCGGCGATGCTCAAGGCGTTCCGCGCCAATGCACAGCACGCCACTTCATTTTCCACCCGATTTGTATTGTTCAGGTCTGGCACTTTCAAGTTGCTCATGCGAATGATCAAAGTAGGGAGGCCAGCCCCGGGCGCTTGGGCGGTTCCCGGCTGCGTACCGGGAAAATTGGCCGGCGATGCAGGACTTTGAAGATCAACTTTGTAGATGAAGTTGTTGAAGGGCCATGGAAACTTCAGGGAATAGGCAACTGGAGTAATGGCCTCGGGCTGTGCAGTAGAGAGTCAGTAATGAGCGTGTTCGAAAGCGGTTTGCTCTCACCTTCAGCCCATATCCGCCCAAGATGGTTTCAATCACGGCCAGCCGCCGGTCATATCCTACCTGGTTCACATTCATGATGCTCATCCTGAGTGGTTCTTGAGAAGTCTAGTACTTGATGCAAATACGGTCGGACTGAGCTATTTATCATTCCAGAGATGCCCAACACACCCCCAATCCGCAGCCTCGGCCGTGCTAAAGTACAACAGTGAATTCGTTCACCAAAACAAGGCTCGGGGAGTTTATTAATAGGGATGCCGTCCCCATCTCAGCTCGCCCCGGGTGCCTTGACCAGTGAGTGTTACGCCGCTCCACCGTGCCGTAGCCTTGTGCTCAACCGTTCACGGTGGTACACTGCGTCGGCACTCGCTATTTGAGGCCCAGAATCAAGTCAGCAATTATTAATAAGCGTTGTTTGCTCGGGTTGGTTTTATGCACTGCAGCGTTTCCACCTACTCCTGAGCAGCATCACGAACATGCTGGCTTGCGCTTCATGTTGCCACACCCAGAATGGGGGGTGCACCAGGACAACTCTGCAAGATGTCAACAAACGCCGCGCGCCACAAACCTAGAGGGATGAACCATTACAGTTGTGTTGAGCTTTTACATGTGCATTTCAAGTCGATGCCTGTCGTCGCAGTCAGAATGCTGATTAGCTAAGCCAGTGCTGGCCGGCCGCGACCAGAGCGCGCAACAGACAGGATATGGCCCCACTCAGAGGGTAGCAACGCGACGCACGTCAACTCGCCGCCGGCCAGGCCACCAAGACACAGACCAGCCGCAAGTTGTATCGATGGAATCCAATCAACTGGGTTCTCAAGCTCCTGGTACTATTGCGACACTGGCCTGAATTTGGCAGCCGCGCCGACCGGCCATGGCCGACGGAGACAAGCCGCCCGTCGCCAAGGTCGAGGTGGTTTCACCAAAGGACACCTCTGGCATTGGCGACGGACCTGTCGCATCCCTACGAAGCTCGCTGGAGGCACGCGCGGATCCCGATGCCCAAAACACTGTCACAGACTTCATCGACTTTACCGAGTACCTACCAGCCGACATTGTCAGGTCCCTTACCCTGATCGGCAAGCTTGACGAGACGTACCACCAAGCCTCGCTTAAGGTCGATGACTTGACAACGACATGGGCTCGTTTGCCCTCGATACCAGCGCGCGAGCGCCCGGCACCCCTTCAGCTTCGTGCCGATATTTCAAAGCACCTCAGGCATGCCGTTGACTCGCGCACCTTTGCGCACACGGAGGCAGTCCGCATGTCGGAAAACGTCAACCGCCACTACTTCAAGGCAAAAATCCTCCTCGAAAAGCTACAGACCATGATGAGTAGTTATCCGGCCGAAGATCAAAAGAGTCCAACCGAGGCAAAGTCGCCGCAAATGACCCGCGCAAAGGTCGCCGCCCGGCCGACCGGGGAAGACGGCAAGAAGATCAGTCGGCGCAGAGTGCCCAGGATTACGGTTCCTGGTGAGGTGCTTGCGCCGTACGACATCGAATACGACACGTTTTCCGATGACAGCGACATCAGCACCGACGAGGAGTCCGACACCGCCACCAGCCGCAGAACACCTGGCCCGCCCAAGATCAAGCTCGTCACGAGTAGGGGAGTGCCAAAGACGATAAGCCGGCCCGTTCGATCTCTCTCATACCCTTCAGCAGCGATGACCGCAGCGGCTGCCGCGAATGCCGCCGCGTTGCTGAATCCCCCGCCCCAAAATGCGGTCATCGGCAGCAAGGATGCGCCTTGGCTACAGCTTACCCAGTATGAATTGGCTGTGCTTAGAAAGCGCATGAAGAAGAATGCTGCATGGGCCCCCAGCGAGACGATGATCGCCAGAGAGCTGAAGTCGCTGGGTCGCGGACCGGAAGCGTACAGGGAGGCCAAGAAGAAGGCCGAGGATGAAGGCCGCGTCTTTGACGCGCAGGTTCCCGCGTTGGTGACGGATGACGAGTCCGGCTCGCAGCAGCTGCCAGCCGGCGCGATCAGTGCCGAGCTGCTCGATGCCACCGACATACCCACCAGCAACAAGGGCATGAAACTGAACGAGGCCAAGAAGCTGAAGCGGGAGGCGTTGGCCAAGCAAGCCGCCGAAGAAGCTGAGGAATCAGAGCGAAAAATGCGGGAGGCTGCTCAGCTATTCCTACACACTGAAAAGTCCACTGAAAAGTCCACTGATAAATCCACTGATAAATCCAACAGTGACAAGAGTCAGCAGACGAGTAAATCTCGGTCGGCTTCGCGGAATCAGCCAAAGCGTAAGCGCGACGGCGATGTCGAAGAGGACAAGGGAACACCTGCCCCTGCAGAGACACCACGCAATACAAAGCGCACAAAGATTGAAACGCCTGTGCCACCACCAAGGCATCCAAGTTTCAATAACGAAACATCTGCAACTTCGAGTGTTGCTACACCTACCGGCAGTGTTCCGCCGCTGACTACGCAGACCCCCGTCCCAATTCCAATATATACCAGGTCCGCCTCTGCGGCATCACCCGCGGATCAGGGCACTCCTACAATTACTACTTCGGTGCCAGTAAAGCCTCCCGCGCAAACGCCTGTGCCTCTTCCCAAAACAGAACAGCGGCACACCATTACGCCGGTCTACCCGCCTATGCGAGACGTTCCTTCACGAGAAGTCAAGAAGCTGCAACTCTCGACAACACAGACGGCGGCGCAGCCCGAACTCGGCCCGCGGCGATCCGTATCGCGCGGCCTCACACCGAGTGCAGAGCCGGGGAGGCGTCCTGGGTCCCGGGGCAAGGCCATGAGTCAAGAGCCGCCTTCCCTGGCGTCGGACCGTCCGCGCCGCGCGAGCACAACAAGAAACACGCCGGCGCCGGAGGCCAAGCCGCCGGTGCGCCGCACCAAGCGTCCTGCTCCCGGCATAGTAAGCACCACTAGCAGCGGCGGTAACAGCGCCGTTGGCAAGCGGAAAGCCGCGCCCAAGAAGAAGGCTCGCACCCTCAAGAAGGACCGGGGGCACGGGCTGCTGGAGACGGAGATCGAGATGGAGGAGGTGGACGACGAGGGGAACCCGATCGACCCCAACGAGCCGCGCTACTGCGTCTGCAACGGAGTCAGCTTCGGCACCATGATCCAATGTGAGAACTCAGAGGTGAGCGCCGCGGCAACAGCTTACTTGAGCGTTCTCCGAGTCGCTAACGTGTGTACCAGCAATGTAAATATGAGTGGTTCCACCTTGAGTGTGTTGGTCTGGAGGAGGTCCCTGCCCGCACCACAAAGTGGTACTGCCCCGACTGTCGCCGGCTTCTGAACATGGGTGAACGGGGTGAAGTGAGTGCACGCGGCGTCAAAAAGTAATCGCTCACTGCACACTTGCTGCCATAATCTAGCTGGGGGCCAGCACGGCGTGTCAACTGACACATACTACGACATTGGACACAAAACCTACACTGCCACCTATGAATGCCGATCCTAGAGGGCGTATTGACAAGTTATGCCAAGAACGGGCCTTCAACTACAACATGTACTTGTTTTTACTTTTGCTCTCTTCGGATATGGAGCGGGCGAGCGGCGCGAGACGGTTGCTTGGCTACTGCCAGTGTATTTGCGGTTGGCGTTTCCTCTTTTCAATATGTAGGATATTAGTTTCGTGAAAAAGTCACCGGGACGGATTTCAGATCAATTTACGTCTTTCCTACAAGTTGGTTGTTGCTTCATCACTGCATCCTTTGCAATCGTCGGATGTGATGTCGGATGCGGGGTGCCAACGTCGGATACGGGAACCCCGCTAATGCCATCATCATCCGCAGGCTGAAGAAAGCTATTAAGTTTCTACATTGCTTCTCATGCCATTGTCGAGTAATCCTCACTCTTCCATCTAATCAGATACGCGAACCTTCTCTCTTCCTCACCTCCCCGATCATGGTGGCCCCGGCGCAAGGAGGGTACTTTCCCGTCTACCCGGTCCAAGATCTCCTGCCGGACCCGGAGATCCGGACCTTCATCACCAACTTCTACCGCGTATCGGACAGCCCGGACTCCAACGAGCTGTGGGTGAGCCACTTCACCGAGGACGCGCAGCTGACCATGGGCAACGACACGGCCCGCGGCCACCAAGGTGCGTAACCTTGCCCCCCGCGGGCTCTCCTTGACGGCCCCGGCTAACCAGGAACAACTCGCAGCGATCCGGGAGCTGCGCGGCCGGATGTGGAGCGTCGTCGCCGAGCGCAAGCACACGGTCAGCAAGGTCTTCCCGGCGCGGTTCGAGGACGGCGGCGCGTGCGAGTGCATGCTGTTTGGCGACGTGCACCTCAGCACCAAGGAGGGCCAGGCGCTGGTCGTGCCGTGGGCGGGCCACGCGACGCTGACACAGGTCCCCGGTGGCCCGAGAGAGGAGTGGAAGTTTTCGCAGTACCGTGTTTGGCTTCAGAGGTAGTTTTCGTTGATAATCGACTTTCTCCGGCTGTGCAGGTTACTTCCATGTGCCAAGTTGTGGCGGCCAGCCAACAACACTGCAGGTGTTGCCCAGGGTGTCCCAAAACGTTCGCGTCCAATACGAGCTCAGCTCAGATCCTCGCAATATTGTGTTTGTTTGTGCTGAACAATGGAACGCTTCCTACGGCAGGTTGCCAACGCGGGTATTCAGGCCTCGGGTAACGTGGATTGCCACCCTCTCACCTTGCTGGCATGAGAAATGGGTCAACTTCCGGTACGCCTTGAGGCCCGTACAGTTGTGACACTGGCAGCCAGCAGATTGGTGGTGCCACAGCTTCCCAGGGACTCTTCGATATGTCCACTTCGCCCAGGCTTGTTCCTGGCGAAGTAGAACAGGGCTAGTAGCAAGGCGGCAGGTGCGGTGCAAATTCTACTCTAATATAGTATGGTATAGTGGCTAGTATTATTGTATTTAAGCTTTTTTAAACTTTCTCGCATGCCTCTTATAGCAATCCATCTATCTTATTTCTCGTATCTAATATCAGCCCACTATACCCGTCGGCCTTTGGTTCTCTCGGCCATGATATCCGTTGCCGCGCCTAGCCCACGCCAAGGTCACGAAAGGCCATTCTCACCGAAGACCGTACCATGATACGCTCACCTCTCGTCGAGGTTCTCGACCGCGTGCGTGGTAGCACTGCCCAAGCAGTCGCGGGTATCTCCGAGGAACACGGCGGGCCCTACTGGCGGGCCGGGCCTGGCAATCGCACCACGGCGGCCGCCCGAGAGATCCCTGAAAGGAGAAAGTCGATTACCGTGGTGAGGCTCAATGCTCGGTTCTTCGGCAGAATATTACTTTCTGTGTCTTTCTGTGGAGGCCATCTCGTCGTATTTAAGAAGGCCCTCCCGAGCTCGAGATTTCCTCAAGACTTTGCATCCATCTCACGCTGCGTCTTTGAGTCCGTCCGCGCGCCATCATGTCCTTCTCCTCCTTCCTCGTCGCTGCACTCATAGCTAGTGCCAGCGCCAGCAGCGTTGTGCTCGAACAAGTGCCCGTTCTTCCTGCCGACTGGAAGCAGCTGGACGATGCTGTCAACCCCTCTCACGAGCTGAGCTTCTCCGTGGCTCTGAAGCAGCCCAAGATGGACATCCCGGCTCTGATGGCCGAGAGCAGCAAGCGCATCAGTCTTGCCGAGGTGCATGCCCTGCGCACGCCCGACCAGTCCGCCGTCGACAGCGTCTTGAGGTGGCTTGAAGAGGCGAGCATGTCCAACGTCACCCACGAGCAGGACTTGATCCGCGTCCAGACCACAGTCGCTGAGGCCGAGAAACTCCTGAGCAGCAAGTTCAGCCGCTACGCTTTCGATGGCAAGGTTGCCAAGCTCCGCACCAGGGAGTACTCGATTCCTGAGAGCCTCACGGACGCCATCAGCTTCATTTACCCCGTTGCCAACTTCATGAGGCCCCTGCCCAACGAGGCCCACGTCGCCTCGAGACTCGTCAAGTTTGACGATGCCAAAAAGAGCGAGGCCTCGTGCAAGGTCCCCTGCGCGGACGCTGTTGGCATTAGCTGTCTCAAGGAGTTCTACAACATCACATACGAGTCCCCCGACAGCAACTCTCCTGTGCGCTTCGGCATCTCTGGCTACCTTGAGCAGAATGCCAACCATGACGATGTCAAGAAGTTCCTCACGCAGCACACCAGCATCACCGACTACGACTTCAAGGTGGAAAAGGTCAACGGCGGCGAGGATCCCGGCACGCCCGCCGGGAAGGAGGCGATGCTGGATCTCGAGTACGGCATGGGCATTGGCTACCCGGCGGCCGTCACCTACTACGCTACTGGTGGCCGCGCTGAGAAGATTGGTCCTGACGGGAAGCTCCTCCCCAAGAACGTGTCGGACAACGAGCCTTATCTGGACTTCATCAACTACCTCCTGGAGAAGCCTGATTCCGAGGTCCCTCACGTCTTGTCCGTCTCGTATGGAGAGGACGAGCTGAGCGTTCCTGAAGAGTACGCCAAGCGTGTGTGCGATGCGTATGGTCTCTTGACGAAGCGCGGCACCAGCATTATCCACGGCTCTGGTGATGGAGGCTCCACGGGTGGCCACCCCGGCAGATGCCGCACCCACGACGGCAAGAACACGAACACCACCATGCCGACGTTCCCCGCTACCTGCCCCTGGGTCACGGTGGTCGGCGGCACCAAACACGGCACCGACCCTCTGGTGGCAGCCAGCTTCAGCTCGGGCGGCTTCTCGTACTACTTTGAACGCCCCGCGTGGCAGGCGGCTGCGGTAGATGAGTACTTCAAGAATCTCGACTGCCACCTCGACGGGTACTACAACAAGAACGGCCGTGCCTTCCCCGATGTCTCGACCACGGCGGACGGATACAGGGTCATCGTCAACGGCGAGGAGATCACCATGTGGGGGACCAGCGCCAGCGCGCCGACGTTTGCCGCCATGATCGCGCTCGTCAATGACGCGCGGCTGCGCGACGGCAAGCAGTCCATCGGCTACCTCAACGAGATCCTGTACTCCAAGGAGGGCGTGGAGGCGCTGACGGATGTGACCAAGGGCAAGAGCTATCGCTGCAGCTTCGCCACTGGTGGCTGGCCGGCTACGCCGGGCTGGGACGCCGTCACCGGCCTGGGAGAGCCAAAGGACTTTAGCAAGCTGATGAAGCTGCTGCGCGACGCGGCCTAAGAAAGCGTAAGAGTGAGGTGTGTTGGGTGAAGTTTGACGGAATGCTACGAGGGGTTTAGAAAATACAGAAAATAAGCAAAGGAGAAGGGGTATTGGAGATTCAAGAGGCACATTGGATCATCAAATTGAGCCAGGCGTGTAGAATAAAACAGATAATACCACAGCTACCCTATGACTCAGCGTGCAGTGTGGATGAAGCCGTCCAGGATGGCTACAGTGAGGTTAGGCTGGGCCTGGATACTCCAGAGACCAACATGTCGCGGCGTGTCGTCATGACTGCGTTGATTGACTCATGGGATCTCAGGCAGGCAATGTTGGTGACAGGACATGGCTGCGGAGGATGGAAGATGGTGTTGAGTGGGCAGCCCGGTGGCGGGAGGCTAGAAGTTCCACGTGATGGATGTGTTTTGGGCTGAGAAAAGGGGGGCCGGGCTATAACGGGTTAGCCTGCCCTTGACATATCTCCCTGTTACTCACTGGCCGGGGCGCGGCGACGCTGCAAGTCATTTGCACTGCGCGCAGCCAAGTCCCGGGTACATGCCTGGCAAAAGCCATCTCAGCCAGAGCGGCACCCATGTGGCCGGAACCCTTGTCGTCGGATGCTCTGGATGCGTTGGAATGGACCTCAGCTGCAGTAGCCCGCGTCGGCCGTTTCACGCCGACGCGGAGCTTGCTGCATGCTGCGAGGCGGCACCTGTCGAGGTATCCGGTACATGCTCCGTGTCCACGTCGAGGCTTTGTCGCGTCCAGCCACACTTGACCCCCCCCCTCTCCCAGAGCCCTCTATCAAGGTACGTCTGGTGCCAATCCTCCAGCACCCTGTAGCGGTCCACGCGCCGTCTTCAGCGTGCTCCTCAAGTGCTTCAGCAGGCCCCAGCGCCTGCACCATAGCAGACAGGCACCTGACGGCCCCTTGCTCCTAAGCGCCATACAGCCCGTCCAGGCTCATACAGGTGACATCAGTCACGTCCTCGCCCGCCTTCCCGGCCGTCCGCTCTCCCTCCCAGCTCTCTCACTCTCCTCTCACTCCCATCCCTCTCTAACCAACTATCTGACCACTTCCAAACGCTTCCAAACCAGACATACCGCGCTCTTTTAATACCACGACCACCGAATTATTCGATAGATTTCCTTACCTGTCCATATTTCCCCCTTCGTTTGCTTTTCTCTTCTCCTCTGTTCATAGACGACCTCTCGCTACGGCTGCGCCGTTTGCCCCGCCGCTTCTGCTACTGCTCCTCCAAGCCCGCCGCGCCGTGCCCGCAAGACATCCTCGCCCTGCGAGGCTTCGAACCGCCCGTCCAGCGCGTACCGCGAAACCGACCCCGAAACGTGTATATACTTAATTCCACCTCCTCGACTTCCTCCTCCCCCCGTTATACCATACCGAAATCCCGACACGGCCCCGGCCCGGAAGCTCCTCAGCTCGCACTGCAACGCCGGCAGTTACCTACCCACTACACCCCGCGCATACGTCCCTAGGAGGTACCTGGCTGTATGCCCAGTACACCAGCTGCCGCATCGCGACACCCGCACGGCCACCTCGGCCTTGAAGGCCGCTCAGCTCCCGCTTTCTGCCTACGTCGACGATGGGATCCACGAAGAAGGACAAGAAACGCGCCAGAGCCGCCGCCGGAGGCATTTCAGCCGCGGTGACCGAGCACGGTGCTGCCCAGTTCTCGTGAGCTTCCCCTGCCGACTCTTCCCCCCCTCCCTTAGTCCCCGACACCCCGCCCCGTGACCTCCCTCGAGTCTACCGCCCGCAACCCTGGCCGTCATCTTGAACAAGATATTCCCTCATGGTAAAAACGTCCCTCTTCGCCATGCTGACTTGACTTTCGTCATGCACAGACTCGATCATGCCACCAGCACCCCCTCGAACCAGAGCCAGCCGACCTCGGACGCGTCGTCACCTCCCGTCAACACCCCGGACCTGAATCCCGTCGCCGCCCCAAATGGCCACGCCGAGGTGTCGCCCATGCTCGATGCCATCTCCGCGAGCACCGCCCCCAGCATGATGAATGAATGGGCGCGCGGCGCCATGGCCGGCTCCCCGGGCAACCTCATCAGCCTGATGGGCGAGTCGCCCCCGACCCAGCCCTCCTCGTACGAGGACTCCGGCCGCCTTCACCATGGCTGGGGCCAGCGCAACTTCATGACCCCGTCGCCGGCCTCCCCTTCTCCTCCCAACCGCCGACCGCTGAGCTTCCACATGGATGCCCCGTTCCCGGCCGGCGAGACGCCCCCGCGCCCCGCAGGTGCCGCCGCTGCACGGCCGACGTCGATGCACTCGCCGTTCCCGCACAGCCGTCTCGCCTCGCAGCCAGCACTCCCCCACCAGCCTCAGGCGCACTTTTACGGAGCACCGGATATTGACATGACCCCGACATCGCAGGGTGGCCTCAAGGCCGGTGATGCTGGTTTGTACTTTGGCTTCGACACGCTGCCCCGGCTGGATGACGTCCCTGCTGGCTCAGATGACGTGGTACTGGCTGGGTACAACGGTGGCTTGGACGTTTATGCCATTACCAAGAGAGGTCTCGAACCCGCTGCAGGTCTCAGAGGTCTGCGTGGTACAGTGCATAGCGCCAAAATCCTACCCTGGACGTTTGGCTCTAAGGACGCCGTCGGACCTTTGATTGCCATTACCGTCCACGGACCCGTGCTTCCGACCCAGGATCCCGGCGATGCAGCAACACAGTATGCATCGGACAATCTCAGGAGAGATGGCGCCGCCAGTCCTAGATCGGTAACAACCTACCAGGATGGCTTCAATCGGACAGGACCCAGTATCGACTTTTACCAGACCACTGTCGAGGTGTTTTCCCTGCGAACATCCAAAGCCGTCGATGTACTTCTCGAGGCCCCGAGAATCGCTGTGAATGCCGGCGTGTCTATTGCGAGCACCCTGTTCAAGCCTCCGGCGCCCAGCGGCGCTTTCACAATCAAGGCAGACGGCGGAACCGTCCTGGTCAGCTCGGGTACCACAGGCGAGTGCTGGGCTTACACCCACCTTCCGGAGCCTCAGAACGGCCATGCCTTTGCCTGTATTGGAAAGCTGTGGACGTGCCTGCAGCACAGCCATCGCAGCGAAGTTGTCGAAGAGCTAGGTAAGGCAACACCGTCGACGACTGAAGTGCGCTTCAATCCCCACACTCCTATTGTCGCTCTTAATGGTCGCTGGATTGCCTATTGTCCTGCTGCGCCTTCATCGCAGACATCTCTTCGTGCCCATCTTCCTGTCCCGGTCCTCGGCCGCGGCTCTGGCATCGGTTCCATGGCGCCGCCGCATCTGCCCCAGTCAAGCCTGTCGGTAGAACTGCCCATCTCCGACAGCATGGTCAACAAGATTATGCGTGAGACAACGCAGGAGCTGATCCAAGGCGCTAAATGGGTCGGTAAGCAGGGACTTCAAGCGTGGAACGCGTATTGGAACAAGGGCAGCACGGCACAAACTCCGCAGCAACAGGCTAGGTCGCCCCCTCAGCAGCAATGGGCCGCCACGCAGAACACCAGGCAAGATGCGGCACAGTTCCCGCCCACTCACGGTACAAATGGAAACACTCCGTCCAAGGATCCTGGACTGGTGTCCATTCTTGACATCCTGTCGCTGCCTGTATCTTCCACAATCCATCCGCTGGCCACATTTGCACCTCCCGGCGGCTGTAGTGTTTTGTCCTTCTCCCCTTCGTCGCTGAACTTGTTTACTGCAAGCACCAAGGGCGATGTCCAAACCGTTTGGGACCTGCTGAGAATTCAGCATACGCACTCATCTCCACTGCAAGCTTCCGTCTCGCCGAGCGCCAACATCGGAACGCAGGTGCGGCAGGTGGCGCAGTTCTCTCGCATGACTGTCGCGCGTATCGTTGACGTGTCCTGGACAGGACCGCAAGAGGATCACATTGCCATGGTGACAGAACGCGGTACCGTGCACCTGTTGGACATGCCGTTCAGCGCATCCATGTGGCCCCCTCCTCGCCGACGCAAGATCGCGCCCACAGCCGGTGCTGAGTCGTCCGAGCCTACCAGCTCCGCTGTCTCGATTGCATCCGGGGCTATCGGCGCGGCCTACCAGGCTGCCAAACCGTTTGTCGCTCGCTCGCGTCGCAGTAGTAGCAACAGTGCCGTGGTGACGACGAACACACTCAGGGATACAGCCGCGCAGGGAGGGCGAGTCATTGCCGCTAGTATTAGCAGCTCTTTGGGCAAGACTGGTTCCGCCATCAACCAACTGCGACATACCGGCGAGAACCGAGTCTCTCTGCCTTCGATTCAGAGTCTTCCCGCTTCGCAGTGCGTGAGGTGGCACTGGACGCGCAAGTCGCAGCACCTCTATGCCCTTGGTGGCGGTATTGTGCGAAAGTATCCCAGCCGAAGTCGGCGCGTCACTTCAAAGCGAAGCAAGAGGTTGTCTCGCGCTAGCCGATACAAGGATATGAATGTGCCCATTCTTCCGCACGAGAGGCTTGCACCTATTGTTCGGCGGTTCCTGGAGGGTGACACCTCGGAGGACCACCTCGACCTATCCGATCTGGACATGGATACCGGGAACACCATGACTCTCAACCGCCACACCGCAAAGGCCAAGCGAAGCCAGGGGATGATTTCCGCTATTCCACAGGCCGAGATAGAGACTAGTGCTCCTTATCAGCCCTTCCATTCAGATCGCCGAGTTGCCGTGTACGAGTACGTCAGAGATGGACAGGTGGAGCCGGTGACAACGCTTCTCGCGGAGACTAGTCTGGATGATCATCAGCAGGCATCCAGGAAGACGAAGAACCGATCGCAGAGGTCAAGTGCGATTGATAACTCAGAATCCGGTGTCTGGGCATTTGGGCTGGACATTCCTACCAACGTCTTGAACATGGGTATCATGGCGTCGGCAGACGATGACTTGAACAGCATCGATGATAGCCAGGCGCTGCCGCCGTCCGCCATGGAGAGGCTCATGCAGATAGGTGACCAGGAGCAGATTGTGGTAACAACAAGACGCCGACGAGGTCGCCATGGCGAGCCCGATGAGGACGGATTCTTCGAGGACGACTGTGAGGTGCTTGACTTTGCCGATCAGAGGGTCTAGTTGGGGATTTGAATTCCTTGCTGCCGGAATGTTTTGGCGTTTTGAACCTTGTGCATTTTCTTGGACTCGTCTTTGACCGTGCGATTTCTCAGCACTTTGTTAGGTATTGCACAGACGTTATACAAACACGATGCACTACTTTCCACGATGCCTGATTCGTTGTGTGGATGTTTTTATTTTTTACTTTTTGTCATTTTCTATCCTGCGCTCCGGATACGACACACTCGTTTGCTTGCTGACTTGCAACCAGCAAGCGGTGCACCCGTCCATCGACGAATAGAAAACCATATTAGATACCCCCCATAGTACCAATTCAGTTTGGCCGCCAAAAAAAAAGAATATATCTTTTGTTACCGACCTCTCCCGCCTCGTAAAAGTACAACGTTTCCCTTGTCCGTAGGAGCCCCCCTGGCACTCTTGTTGCGACTCGTCAGCGAGGTTTGCGTCGGGTCGCCTGTGCGCCTTCACGCCTTCTTCTTGCTGGCCGCGGCGGCCTTGGCCTTGGCGGCCTTCTTGCGGTTGCTTCGGATCATGACCATGCCGAGGAACGAGCCGACGACGGCGGAGCCGAGGAGGATGAGGATGACGGGGATGCGGATGGCCCAGACGCGGGGCAGGAAGAAGTTCTGGAGCGGGTGGTCGTCATCGACAAAGGGCTGCGCGGGAGGGGTAAGGAGAACAGTTAGTCGAAGGCAGTTTCTCGCGAGGGAAATGCCCGGGGCGCCGAAACAATCGGGGAGGCTGTTTCGCGTACCATCAAGAGCGTCCAGACGGTATAGTACAGGAACACAACGGTGGCGGCCACGAGCATGGCGAGGCCGACGAGTCTGTCAAACTGTGTCACGCGGGCGTCTTCAAGTCAGCCACATGGATTCTTGCCCTCAACGTCCCTGCGAGGCGCGCAAAGGGAGGGGGAGGGGGTGGTGCGCCCATCGCCGTCGCAGGTAGCTAGGGGCCGTTGAGGGAGGGGAGGGACGAACCATTGTGGTGGGCAGAGAAGAAGTAGCAAGGTAATGCGACGACGGTCAGAGATAGGAAATCGCGCTGGGAAGTAGAAAGGTAGAACGGCCAAATAAAAAGGAGTGTGGTTGAGAGAGAGAGTGGGAATGGGGGGGGGGGA
>LUFD01000573.1:16125-37306 GCA_003025255.1 Cordyceps pruinosa
GCACCAAGAAAAGGTCACCACCAAGTTGATAGTTCTGGGTCAACGCGAACGTTCAGGAGGCGCGTGCGTTCCGCAGGGAGCTGTGGCGGTGCATGAAGCAGTCAGACGCCACAGGTGGCGCGGCCAGCCAGCGACTTACACGAAATCTGACGGAGAAGGCAAAAAAAGAAAAAAAAGAAAAAGAGTATTGATATTCGCGCAACAACACAGACTACGCCGCTTTTTGCACTAGCAAGGTACCTCCTACCAGAGTGGCGGCGAGAGCAGTGAGAGCAGCGAGAGCTACAGATAGCCCTTCGGCCACGGGGCGAATAACTTCGCCTCATCGTCACCGGCGGCGGTGAAATACACTTTGCGGGCCGATAGTATTCTCTTGGTCACCGAGTAAATAAGAAACAATGGCCACAATGTTTGGCAAATTATCCCGTAAGAAGAAGAATAATTGTGCAAAGTGGAAGAACCCTCGCCCTCGCGCCTACTGCTCCAGCCTCGAATGGCTGCCTGTGTCGCGACCCACTTTAATTTCCTCTGGCGCGTGCACTCGACTTTTTCCCTTGTCAAGGAAACGCCAGCCTCAGACTTCCTGGCATCTCCACGAACGACACCACCAAACAGGGCCTGCTGCCTATCTAGTGCTCTTCCCGCTCGCTTGTACACCTGCGTGCGGGCTTTGATTGCTGCCGGCATCGCCCCGCAGCGAAACCGATTCGCATCCAGCGGCCGACACCCCAACCCTCCTACGATCCCGCCCCAGCCCAATCCTCGCCATCCGCACAGGCCCTCACCGCAGCGCAGAACGCCAGCATGGCGTCGGCCGACGTGGGAATCCCGCGCCGGGAGCGCGAGCGCGAGCGCGAACGCGGCCAGCGCGGCGGCAACTCTCGTCGCGACGGCGGCGACTCGTACCGCCCCGGCGGCCGCGCCCGGTCGCGCACCCCTCCCCCCGTCCCGACCGAGGAGCAGAAGCAGGCCGCCGCCAAGGCCGAGTATGAGAAGCTCCTGACGATGCGATCCGGCGGCACCTACATCCCCCCCGCGCGCCTGCGCGCCCTGCAGTCGCAAATAACGGACAAGACCAGCAAGGAGTACCAGCGCATGGCCTGGGAGGCGCTCAAGAAGAGCATCAACGGCCTCATCAACAAGGTCCACACGGCCAACATCAAGCACATTGTGCCCGAGCTCTTTGGCGAGAACCTGGTCCGTGGCCGCGGCCTCTTCTGCCGGTCCATCATGAAGGCGCAGGCCGCCAGCTTGCCCTTCACGCCCATCTACGCCGCCATGGTGGCCATTGTCAACACCAAGCTCCCCCAGGTCGGCGAGCTGCTCATCAAGCGCCTGGTCATGCAGTTCCGCAAGGGCTTCAAGCGAAACGACAAGGCCGTGTGCCTGTCCTCCACGACGTTCCTGGCGCACCTCATCAACCAGCAGGTCCAGCACGAGATGCTCGCCGGCCAGATCCTCCTCCTGCTGCTCAACAAGCCCACGGACGACAGCGTCGAAATCTCTGTCGGCTTTTGCCGCGAGGTCGGCCAGTTCCTCGAGGAAATGCGCCCCACGATTGCCAACGTCATCTTTGACCAATTTCGCAACATCTTACACGAAGCCGGCATCGACAAGCGGACGCAGTACATGATCGAGGTCCTGTTCCAGGTGCGCAAGGATCGCTACAAGGATAACCCGGCCGTCAAGGAGGAGCTCGATCTCGTCGAGGAGGAAGATCAAATCACACATCAAGTCGAGCTCGACGGAGAAATCAACGTGCAGGACAGCCTAAACATCTTCAAGTTTGACGAGCAGTATGAGGAGAACGAGGAAGCATACAAGAATCTCAAGGCGGAGATTCTTGGTGAAGCCAGTGACGACGAGGATGATGACGACGACGCCGAGGATGAAAGCTCTGACGAGGAGGATGACCAGGAGACCAAGGCCATGGAGATCAAGGACCAGTCCAACGCCGACCTGGTCAACCTGCGCCGCACCATCTACCTGACCATCATGTCCAGTGCCGATCCCGAGGAAGCTACGCATAAGCTGATGAAAATCAACCTGCCGGCCGGCCAAGAACCCGAGATGCCCTCCATGATCGTGGAGTGCTGCTCCCAAGAAAAGACGTACACAAAGTTCTTCGGCCTCATCGCGGAGCGCTTCGCCAAGATCAACCGCCTCTGGTGTGACTTGTTCGAGCAGTCCTTCCAGAAGTACTACGAGACTATCCACCGCTACGAGAACAACAAGCTGCGCAACATTGCCATGCTCTTCGGCCACATGCTCGGCTCCGACGCCCTCGGCTGGCACTGCCTGTCCGTGATCCGCCTCACCGAGGACGAGACGACGTCGAGCAGCCGCATCTTCATCAAGATCCTGTTCCAGAGCGTCGTCGAGGAGATTGGCCTGCCCAAGATCAAGGCCCGCGTGGCCGACGAGGCGCTGCGCCCCAGCCTCGCCGGCCTGTTCCCCAGGGACAGCGCCCGCAACATCCGCTTCTCCATCAACTACTTCACCAGCATCGGCCTCGGCGCCCTCACCGAGGAGATGCGCGAGTTCCTCCAGAACATGCCCAAGCCGGCGCTCCCCGCGCCCGCCGCGCGCGACGACTCGGACTCGGACTCGGTGTCGAGCTACTCCTCGCGCACCGCGTCCTCGTACTCGCGCTCCCGCTCGCGCTCCCGCTCGTACAGCCGCTCCCGCAGCCCGCGCCGCGCCGAGGACGATCGCCGCCGCTCCCCATCCCGCTCCCCCGCTCGTCGCAGCCGCCGCGGGTCGTACTCCCGCAGCCGCTCCCGCTCCGCCTCATATAGCAGCCGCGGCCGCATGAGGAGCCGCTCCCTCTCCCACGTCGGTCGCGGCCGACGCACATCCCTCCACTCCGCGAGCCCTCGCTACCGGGACCGCCGCAGCTCCTACAGCCGCTCGCGCAGCCGCTCGTACGACTCCTACAGCGACGCGTCGCGGTCGCGGTCGCGGTCCCGGAGCCGCTCCCGCTCAGCACCAGCACCCCCACCGCCTCGCGCCCGTGGCCGCGCCCGCGACACCAGCCCGCCACGGGACAAGCGCCGCAACAGCTCGTCCGTCAGCCGCGGACCGCCCCGCAAGAGAGGCCGCTCGACCTCGTACTCCCGGTCGCCCTCGTACTCCCGGTCGCCGACGCCGCCCCCCCGCACCAGGACGGAGCGCCGCAGCGTGAGCCGCAGTCGCTCGCCGCCGCCCGCCAGGCGCGGCCACTCGCGCGGCGGACGGCGGTCGTCCAGCCCCGCGGCGGCGAAGAGACGACGCGCCAACAGCTCCAGCGTGTCGCGCTCGCCGCCGCCGGTCAAGCGCGGCCGTCGCGGCAGCTCAGTGCCAGGGCCATTGCTGGAAGGGGCCAGAAAATAACATTTATAACATTGTGTGGTCGAATTTGTACGTTTCATATCACTGATAGCTTACTGGGAGGAGTATGGGGTGGGAGAGAGGGGGACGAATGTGTGTGTCGTTACACACCATCGCAATTCGTTTTGTATTAATAGCGAACTCGAATGGGGACAGCTTGACCAATATCAATGGCGTAACTTTCGTCCCAAGTTTTTGTCTTGTTGTGCGGGTGAACTCAAGTGACCGGGTTAGGTAGCAAGGCGACGAATGTATTGCAAGCTGTGTACCGCATGAGAATGAATGTATGTTGTTATACTACATACGAAGGTAACTATGATATGGCGGCATGGCTCGAAGAGTGCCTTGGCCACGGCCAGGTTTGTGTACCGCTGCTAATGCGAGCAGAATGTAAAATAGTCGGAGACCGTGGACAGACTGTTACTTCTCTGGCCGTTGGTGACCCCCTGCTATTCATTTTCTGGTGATCAATACCCCGCCCAAAAAAACCCCGGCCGTCCTTCGTCAAACGATATGGCGATGGCCAGTATCGAGGCTTACGTTTTCCCCACGCGCTGTTTCGCTCGCCCAGGTTGCCGTCCCTTTTGTATTTGCCTTGTGTACAGTCCCAAAAGAGCACCGCCAGTCCGTGAGTATTTCGGAGGAAAGAGAGGCCTTTCCCGCAGCAGGCGGCGGATGCTATTCGCGAGCTGCCCCGCGAAACCGGGGAGGGTGTGGTCATGCCAGCGGCATCATGTCCGGCGGGACGCTGTCTTCGCCGAGGAACATGCCCCAGTCCATCTCGGTCAGCTGCTCGTCGCACCAGCCAAAGAGATCGAGGGTGGCGTCGCCGCCGCCCGCCGCCGCCGGCGCGCGCGCGAGGACGGCGTCCGTGTCCGCGGTGAGGGCCTCGTACATGGCGGCGACGATGTCCGGGGAGCGGTCCGAGGGCCGCATCCACGCGCGCATCTCGCCGAACGCGGCCAGCGCCTTGGCCAGGCTCTCCTGCCAGGCTCCGAACTGCGCGGACGTGACGACGACCGGCCGGCCGCCGCGCCCGTCACCGCCGCCGCCGCCGCTGAGGTTGCGCTCCATGGCCATGGCGAGCAGCGGCACGGTGCACGCCTGGAAGAGGTACCAGGCGGAGCCCCAGACGAGGAAGCGGTTCGGGGTCCAGTAGAGGGCGATGGCGTCGATGGCGTCGGCGGCGACGGCGCAGCAGCGCGCGAGCGTGCGGCGCTGGTCCTCCAGCAGGTCCTCGACGATGCGCCGGCGCCAGTTCTGCGCCATGAGCAGCACGGCGCAGCGCGCGAGCACGACGCGGGCGTTGAAGTAGCGCGTGCGGACAAACTCGCGCGCCACCCGCAGCCGCGGGTGCGCCGCCGCAGAGGCCGCCGTGGCGTCGTCCTGCGCGAGGGCGGGCGGCAGCGCCGCGTGCCAGGCGACGAGCTCCGCGTCGAGCGCGAGGATCTCGTCGTGCGTGATGCGCCCGATGCGTGCGAGGTGGTCCTGTATGCGGTCACAGAGAAGACACAGCTGGGCGCTCGCGCGCAGCGACAGTGCAGCGTGGTCGTCGTCGTGCAGGGCGCGCGGCAGCGCCGTGTCCATGGTCGCGGGCTCCCAGCGGCCAAAGGTCGGCCGGCCCTGCGTCATGCACGCCCACGAGTCGACGCAAAGTAGGCTCCACCACGTCCGGCGGCGCGTTTCGGCGCGCCGGGCCTCGTCGGGGTCGGGGGCAGCCACGGCCGCGCGCCGCGGAGGCGGCTCCCGGTGCAGGCCGAGCGCCACGGCGACGCGGTGCGCCGCGCCGAGGATGCCGTAGGCCATATTAGGCGAGTTGCGGTAGTGCAGGTAGAAGCCGCCGAGCAGGCACAGCGCTTGCAGGCTGTAAAGGTTGCCGGAGCCGAGGCTGTCGAGGCTGAAGGCGGCGCGGGCCGCCTTGTAGTACTCCTCGTGGAGGGTCTCGCTGCCCGAGGCGATGCTGCCCAGCGCGAAGACCATGTTCAACAGGCCGAGCCAAGAGCCATCGTGCCGCCCGCCTGTGGCATATTGCTTGCGGAAGTCCTCCTCGTCTATGAGCGGCGAGACGGGGTGGAAATGGTCAAAGTAGAAGTCAATGCAGCGCTGCTCGCGCAGCAAGCTGAGGGCCGGGTCCCGCGTGATCGGTGGCGCGGCGAGCGGATTGGGCGGCGGCGCGGCGGCACAGGCTCTAGCACGAGCGGCCGTATAGTCCTTGGTCGGCGGGCAGAGTCTGAAGATGGTGCGAAAGGCTGCGCTCATTGATGAGATGCCGAGGTAAGATCTCGTTTGCTTGTCCGTGGCCAGACCAATAGCGTTGATGTCGTCGGTAGCCACCGCTTCACGCTGGTCGAGTGATTCGTCCCATTGGGGTTCGGGTGCAGCATCCCCATTCTCGGAGAGCGGCGCCGAGTCGTCCTCGCCGTGGGCCGAAGCGTCCTTGCTTGACAATGGCGTGTGAAGCGGTAAGCTGCTTTGCTGTGGCTGGCTGTGAATGGGAAGACCACGGATGCCAAGCTCAGCCAAAAGTTCGGCGCGAGGCTTGGTTTCGAGGTGGGCTAGATCGTAGCCAGGGAATAACCGATCCAGAATGTTTTCGTGCCTCCTGAGCCTGACCTGGACATCCTCGTGGGTGCTTCAACGAGTGAGTTAGTGACGGTGAGCAACACCTGCACCGATGATCGGCTCACCTCCTGCTCACGGCGTTCCTCCTGGATCGCTGGCGGTACTCGCAGGCCTCGGAGGCTCTGTAGTAGACGCAGCTGCCGCAAGGGTAACGGCCATCGCACTTGATTTTGCGTCTTGTGCACTCTATGCAGGAGCGGTTGACCCTGCGGCCTTGCGCCTGGGCCGGGGGCGACACGGGCGACGACTGAAACTGCTGCGCATTAGCTGGGCCGGCCTGTGCTGGAGACATTGGCCAGAGGAGCGTCGTTGCGGCGGCGGATGATCGCTGGTGCAAGATTGGATCTCTTGGCAAGAGCGAGCACGGGGGGGGGTGAGGAGGAGAGACGGACACGGCGGAGCAGCGGCCAATGACCTAGCTCTGTGTCGCGTCGAAGGATCGCGGGAATCAAGACATGAGATGGAAAATGAGAGCGGCAAGTCTCCCGGCGACAAGTGAACAGCGTGGACCAGGCGAAACCAGACAGGCCAGGATGTTGGGAGCAGACCGGGATAGGCCCTGCAGCTGCGGAGCGCGGCATTCATGACGATTCAGCGCAGCTCCGTGGCTCGGCCGGCAAAATGCAGCTGCGAGTCAAGCCACGGCGCCACGGGGCGGGGCGCTCCTCCACTGTGGAGGAGCTGTGGCGCATGGAGACCACCATTGCGGGGGTCAGCGGAGGGACTGCCCGGGGAAGGGGTCTCTCCAAGTTGCACAGTTTGTTGTAAATGGAGTTGTTATTTCTGCATCGGTAGTACGAAGAGAATGAGAGCCGCTATGCAGTTACCGGCCAGCTCGGTTTTCTTTGGTGGTGCTTGTCCCAGGGTCTGATGGTCTGCGGGCAGTCTGGGGCTGGGCAAAACGCCAACCTTGGGAAACGAGGTGGATGAAAACTGTAAAATGAGAAGAAGGAGTTTGACAGCTCAGGAAAGTCAGCTTGTAGGAAAAATAGACGGGATAAGCCTAGCAACGCTCCTCCAGCAACGTATCGCTGGTGTACTTGGTGCCCAGCTCGATACGCGAGCGTCGCATTATATATCTATACCAGCGCTGCAAACTCGGTCAGCTGCGTACACGACCGGAGAAACACATCTCTTCCACGATTATATATTGCCGCCTCGACAACCATATAATCCCGTGTCTCACATCCTCGCCGCTCCGTACCTCCGCCTAGCTGTCACCCCCACACAGCGGGGTGCCGTCCCGTGGGGGACCGACGAACAGCTTCAACTCCGTCACTACTTGTGGGGAGGCGCTCGCTTTCAGTATTTATTTCTACTCTATCCATCTATCGTTTCGGTTACTCAACTCACAGCTCTTCCCTCTCGCTGTGCAATTGCTCCCACAATGGCCCTCACGAAACTGCAACTAGCCCACGGATGGACCCTTCAGCAGCAGGGCTGGGCCTGTGATGACTGGCTGCCTGTGGCCAAGGTGCCAACTCAGGTTCACGTCGACTTGCTCGCAAACAAAAAGTATGCCCCCAGTTGAGAACCCGAAGCCATCCGGAGACTAATGTCGTAATCGTCTAGAATTCCCGACCCCTTTGTTGACTTCAATGAGAGGGCTGTCCAGTGGGTTGGCGAGAAGACCTGGATTTACCGCCTCGAGTTTGTCGCCCCTGTCGCCTCTGATGCCGCAATGACTTCGGACCTCGTCTTTGAAGGCCTTGACACTTTTGCCACAGTTACCTTCAATGAACATCAAGTCCTCAAAGCCGAAAACATGTTTGTCTCCTATAGGGTAGACGTCTCGCAATATGTCAAACCTGGCGAGACCAACCGTCTCGAGATTGTCTTCGACTCAGCATTGCTTCGTGGTCGCGAGCTCGTCAAAGAACACAGTCATGAACATAACTTCCTAGTTCGGCAGACGGAGGCGGGCCGAGTTCCCGTTCGCAAAGCCCAGTATAATTGGGGTTGGGACTGGGGCCCAATTCTCATGACTGCCGGCCCTTGGAAGCCGGTGTTTCTTGAACAGTACACCGCCACAGTCGCCGATGTCTGGGCACAGAACATCGTCAGTGAGGATCTCAAGACGTGCTCCGGAACAATCTTGGCCAAAATCGACGGCACCATTTCTCCGGCCACCAGAGTTCACGTGTCTCTAGAACTCGACAACGTGCTCATCTTGGATGCCGACGCGCAGATTGACAATGGAACTGCGAGTCTGCCCTTTACATTGCAAAATCCAAAACTATGGTATCCTCTCCATTACGGACCTCAGACCAGGTACAAACTTACAGCCCGTCTCATTGGTGCAGGCGGCGAGGAGCTGGACGCGGTCTCACGACTCACTGGCTTCCGGAGAACGGCTCTCATTCAGGAACCCGACGAATATGGCCAGTCTTTTTATTTCCGCATCAACAACGTGGATGTCTTTGGCGGAGGCTCCTGCTGGATCCCCGCCGACAGCTATCTTGCCCAGATCTCCGCCCAGCGCTACTACGACTGGATCAAGCTCATGGCGGAGGGCAACCAGGTCATGATTCGCATATGGGGCGGCGGCATCTACGAAGACGACGAGCTTCTGGATGCCTGCGATGAGCTGGGCGTGCTTGTATGGCACGACTTTCAGTTTGCATGCGCCAGCTACCCTGCGTACGACTCGTATCTGCAGAACTTGGAGCTCGAGGCCAGGCAGCAGATCCGGAGAATGCGATGGAGACCGGCTGTCATTATCTGGGCCGGCAACAACGAGGACTATCAGGTGCAGGAGCGCTATCAGCTCGACTACGATTTCGAAAACAAGGACCCCGAGTCTTGGCGCAAGTCAACGTTCCCAGCAAGATACATCTATGAGCACCTGTTGCCAAAACTCATCTCCGAGGAGGACCCTCACAACATCTACCACCCCAGCAGTCCCTGGGGCGACGGGAAACCAACCTCTGACCCAACCGTCGGCGATATCCATCAGTGGAACTGTAAGTGCCATCCCCCTCCCCGCCTGCACCTCCCACCCCGTGCACTGACACATTCGCAGTGTGGCACGGTGCGTTGAACAAGTACCAAGAAGTGGAACAGCTCGGCGGTCGCTTCGTCAGCGAGTTCGGCATGGAAGCCTACCCGCACCTCGGCACCACGCAGCGCATGACCACCAGACCCGCGCAGCTGTACCCGGGCTCCATGGCGCTCGACTTCCACAACAAGGGCATCGGCCACGAGCGGCGCATGATGACGTACGTGGCCGAGAACTTCCGCGCGCGCGGCGCCGCCGACCTCGCGTCGTACACGCACCTCACGCAGGCCGTGCAGGCGGACGCGATGCGCTTCGCGTACAAGGCGTGGCGGCGCCAGTGGGGGCGGCCCGGCCGCCGGCGCTGCGGCGGCGCGCTCGTGTGGCAGCTCAACGACTGCTGGCCGACCGTGTCGTGGGCGCTCGTGGACTACTACCTGGTCCCGAAGCCCGCGTACTACGCGGTGGCGCGGGCGCTGCGGCCGGTCGACGTCGGCGTCGCGCGCACGTACCACGACTGGACGCAGACCGGGGAGCTCGTCGACGAGAACTCGCAGCTGCGCACCGGGCAGGTCGACCAGACGCGGCCGGCGCGCGGGGGCGGCCGCAGCGCGTTCAGCGTCTGGGCCGCGAGCAGCCGCGCGGACGAGGTCGGGGCCGCGGTGACGATCCGCTTCGTCTCGGTGCGCACGGGCCGGGACGTGCAGCCGGCGATGCAGAGGCGCGTGCAGGTGGGCGCCAACGGCACGACGGAGATCGTCGCGGACAGCCCGCTCGCCGCGTCCGTGCCGGGCGCGGAGGACGAGACGCGGCCGTTCGACACGGACGAGTACGACCCGTACGTGGTGCACGCCCGGCTGGCCGTGGACGGCGGCGGCGCCGTCGTCGCGGACACGGCGTGGCCGGACCCCGTCAAGTTCCTGGACATGGCGGACCGCGGCGTCTCGTTTGAGGTGTCGGACGCGGAGGGCCTGGTCACGGTGTCCGCGCGGCGGCCGGTCAAGGCGTTCGTGTTTGAGGAGGCCGAGGGCATGAAACTCAGCGACAACGGCTTCGACCTGGTGCCGGGCGAGAAGCAGGTGGTCAGGGTCGCCGGGCCGCTGAAGCCTAGCGAGCTGCGCTGGACGCACATTGAAGCAAGCGGGCCTTCGCTGCGAATTGAATAAGAGCTTTGCAGACAGAAAACGAACTAGGACTAGGAATTATAGAGGGCTACGCTGAATGACAATGGATCGAGTGCTCGTTACACTTCGAACTTAGATGGCCGCCGGCCCATTTTGTAGACGTAACTGTGCACCCAATGGAGACGAAAAGGTGAAGGATGTCTGGCATGATAAACGCCTGGCGGGAAGTAATCCGGCACTTCAATGCTTTCCACAACAACAGTTGCCGGGATGACGCAGAACCCAGTTTCCGAGAAAAACCAACCACAGTGCATGGCGAGCACGACGAGTCGAGGTCGCTCTGGCGAGCCAGGAGTACGGCAGCTAAGCTCGGGACAAGGCAAGCACAAGAGATCCCTAACTAGACACACATATGTCAGCCAATCCAGACCTGTGCAAACGCAATGGCAAGCGAACCGACCAACCCGCCCTTTGGCCGCGTGACAGTGCCAGCAGAAGCCGCTGCGGACCGGCAGCAGAGGGCGGCCCGTACAAGGCGGCCATCACGAGCGACCACGTATACTTTGCATAGCCAGAACTATCAGAAGCAACTGGCGAGGAATGGCTCGGCTCCGAAGCAGCCGCATGGGAGTCATCGACGACGCACGCAGCCCGCTTCCTCTCTCCCACCAGACGAACCGGCCACCAGCAGGCAACCCGAGAGCGGCAGCGTTCGTCAGCAGTTAACCTGTTCGCCCACGCAGAGAGCAATCACCACGCACTGGTGCTGTTCCGATTTGCCGTTTCTGATAAAGCGCAAAGCGCCGCTCGCTCTAGAGCTTCGATCGAAGCCGCCCTGCCCCCCACCTCGGAGCCCATGCTCCGCGATCCGGTGCCTCTTTCTTGTTTCCTTATTTAAACATTGGATGAAAACAAAAATGCCAGTTCGCGTTTTTTTGCGGCGCACGCCTTTTGTCCGGGAAACGCCCGGCCGTCGCAAACGGGTCGGGTGGGAGGCTTGTCTTACACAGTCGCACCCGGGGTCGACCGTTCGCAAACGGTTCGGTTGAGCCTCACCCAACGGTCTGCCCGCTAGCTGGTTAGTGAAGGGCCGCGACCACATAGTTTATATCCGCGAACTGGTTGGGAAGGTGGCTGCAGGATCAAGCGGTGGTTTGCTTGCATGTGAATGTTGCACATGCAATGGTGGCCGTGATTCCACGGGTGGTGTTCTCCTGCACACGCATGTCTGAGGCCGATCGTTGGGGATTTTGCGCCTCCCCCCGTATCAGTGGGCTAGTGAGGTCGCATTCGGTCTCACTGCCTCAGCCGCCACCTGTACACACAGTCTGCACGTCTGTCTGTCTCAGGCATAGAATTCGTGCAGCGATACGAAAATAGACCGTCGAGAAGTGAACCACTCACGCGCGGCGAACGCGGCTGGGGGGCTATCAAAGGCGGTAATTGGGTAGTCATATTGGTCGGGCCAGGTAACAAAAAGCTGAGACATGACTGCTCAGAATAAGAAAAAAAGACACCAGCTTCTTCGAACACCGCTGTGGGCGGATTTATCATTGCAGGGCCACTAAGTACAGTAGCGACGGCGGAAAGGGAGGGGACTGACTTTCCCCTTAACAGCGCTTTTATTGTCGGGGCTCTGATATTACGCGGCCTTGCTCATGAGAAGCCAATCACCCAACTCATCCTGAAAGTCTCCAATAAAAACAACCCGGTGCCGGGGATATTTGGGTGGAGAAGGACGGATATATGTCTTGCTTCTAGAACCAGGATCCGGCACTACCGGGGAAGTCGAAGACTGACGGGCCTGAGATGGTGATGCGCGGGAGAACGGCCTGATACGAGTAGTGAAGAACGGCTGCTTCCCCGTATTTGGCGGCACTGCGGGTAGTAGAGGCAGAGGCAGAGCGGACGGGCGGACGGACGGACGCCATGTTCTGTGATGCACCCGCCGAGCTGAGCCAGCTGCCCGGTAGTTTCAAATCTGTGGAGGGGAGGGACAGGGGACATGACATGGCGCGGGTGCGCGACGAGATTAACAAATCGTCTGATGCTAGTCCCGTACGGAGTCATCTTCTATGCCTGCTCTGGTGTATTTCCATCATGCTGAGCGTTTGAGAGGAGAGGTCGCATAGGCGCCGCCCCCTTTTTGGAATGTCGCTGCCCATATCTGATACGAATTTCGAAGTAGAAGAAGAGCGCTGATTGTGCTGGTGTGCCCTTTTTGGTGCTGCGTCCCTTGCTGTATCAAGTGCGTCGCTGCCAGTCCCATGCATGGCGAAGCCAAGCCCTATGAAGCCGCGACAACGAAAGCAAGGAAGCAACAGAATAGACCGAACAAGGCCCTTCAGAGCCCCCGGTTATGCGCGGCAGACAGATGCAACACTTGAAGCTGTGTCTAGCTCTGCATTTACCATGTGACGGCATGCCTGTCTCCTCACGTCCGTCTTTCGCCTCCCATTACGCCTTGCCCAGCCGACGCTGGAACCCGAAATTAGGCCAGAGCAAGTATAACCAGGAATACTTGAAAAAAAAAAAAGTCAATTTGCTCCTTTGTGATTTGTTGAGGGCCGTAGAAACGAAACAAAAAGGAGCTGGCGTGCGCCGTCGTATCTTGGCCCGACCAAGAAAAAGTTTAAAAACGGCACAAGGGGGCGCGCTATGATGCGTGGGTTTGGGGAACAACGTACGAGGGGTCGAAAAACGTCGGAGGGTTCTGAGATGCAGAAATATTGTTAGATCAGGACCAGGGCAAGGGAAAAGGAAGATCAGTGTCTGCATGACATTTTCCTATTGCATGCAGACGTTTCAAGTTGATGACCAATGGCTTCTGCTGCAATATGACAGCGATCCCTGCAGACGCCTTAGCATGAGAGGTTAATGACTGTTTGACCTCGCCTGCATCACGCGCTGTATTGCAAATGGCTTGTCCTGCCCAAAGCCTATTATATTTCTCCCACGATGTGAGCTGAGGTTAGCTCCCAATAGAGCTGAAAAGCATATACAAAGAGCCGACGTGAAACAATGTGCCCGCAGAAATCGCGGGCCTGTCAAAAGGCTCCGAGAGCGTGGATGCCGATAAAGTTTTCCGCGGACTGTCATCGACGCCTCTAGCGAGCCCGGCCTGTGGTGGCCTTGACGTTTACGGCGGAAGCGAAAGCTACCGAATGCGGCATCCGACGCCTCGCTCGCGGTGGCGGTATTCAGCTGCTCGATAGGGAATAAGATACGGAATTCTTCGCATCTTTGTGGCTAGTCTTTGTGGTGTGCTGTGGGAGGCGACTGCAAGCTGTGGGTTCATGCGGGCAGAACGAGATCATCGCATGTCCAGACCTGCCTTGGCTCTGCAAGGGTGACTGCAAGACGAGTGGCACTGTCGTGCAACCCGACGGACGACGGACGGAATGGGAGCGGTCCAGGGAAACAGGCTTGGGACGGGACGGAGCTCAACCAGCCAGTTCGTTGCCATGGAACTGCAACCGTTAGCCTGGCTAAGGTGCCTGAGCGCCATCATTCCAGACGAGGCACGACGAGTCTCAGGACGGTTACTGAAGGCGTCTGTTGCTAGGAGGATGTGTACTTGTAGCGCTGTAGAGCGTAATAAGAACGAAATGAATAATTTGCCAAAGTGCCAGGTTTTGTAAATCGCATTTTTTTTTATCCATAGTTGCAAATAGCACTTGTAAGCGCATGGACGCAATTTGGTTGTTTATGCAGGGCAGCACTTTGCTAGGCGAGCAGCTATAGGGAGTCAGGGGAAGGTACGAATTAATAATGCTTCAATGGAGAGATTACCTGTTTCCCTGCAGTTAGCTGCTGTATGTAATATATGTAAAGAAAAGAGGAGGAAAAGAACAGGGTTAAGGAAAAGAAGCTTATTTGCCTACCCTGACTTGCATAGGTCAGTCTCTTTCACTATTGCGATAATTCTGGCATCGTGAAGTATGGTAGGTAGCATTTCACATGCTGTACTGTCGCGAGAGCAGGTTGGTCAGACCCGGAATGGTGTGCTTTTTTGCGCAGAGCTGCGGCTCCTCGTGTGCGCTGGCTGGCTCGCCTTCGATCAGCCTCGATCACAGTTCCACATGGGGGTTCCAACAGGCTCGCGTCCCAAGTCCAAGTCCGGTGCTGCTAGTGGTCTGACTAGCTCGGAAGCTCTGGCATCCCGTCCGCGTTGCGCAAGCAAATTCCAAGGTGTCACGACGGCGATGCTGTGTTCTATTTTCTTGTCCCTAGAAGTGCGATGGAGGAGAACGCGGACAGAACGTGGGGGCGGTCCTTGTGGCGTATTTTAGCCACAAACGCAAGTGAAGCCTGAGTTGCCTGTATCGGCTGTCGATCTGGCCAGTGACCGCGTCTCGTGAAACCGTCGAGCGAGCTTGGGAACCGTGTCGTCGGGCAAAGGTCGTGCCGGCCGGCGTTCGTGGGGGATGTTCTTTGCGCTCCTTCGATACTCGCTTGAGGGGCATCTCCACCTGTTGGCAGCATGGTGATTGCAATGGCGTCGTGGCTGGCTCCCGGTCAGTCCCCCTCACACTGCCCTGGCTAGCGCGGGACGGCTTGGATGGCAGGCTCGCCAACAGGTCGTCCGGGGCCAATCAGTCGCGGAGACGGCGTGCGCCATGGACGCGACCCGCTGGAGGGACGAGGGCATGCATGCGAGAGGTGCATGAAATGTCTGGGCAGGCGGGTGGGATGGTGTTGATGGTGGATCGGTGATGGGCAGAGGGCGGATTACCGTACGAGCAGCGAGTGGTAGGCAGCAGGGCCAGTGGATGGTGTGCGTGCAAGGGACTGGACGCTTGGTCGGACTGCAGCAAGGCGAGCTGGAGCGGCGGTGGGTGCCGGGTGCCTAGGTGTGAACGTGATGATGTTGGCGAGTAGCCGTCCCTGGGTAGGGTCTCATCCAGACGTAATTGTGGCTTTGTGGGATACGCATGGCGACGGGGCTGCATCAGCAAACAGGCATGGCACGCCGTGTTTGTACGGCCGAGTCCACCGGGCTTGCAGGAGAGCAGAGAAGACGAAGGGGAGGGGGAGGGCAAGGCGCCTGGAACGGAGGGAGGAGTATGTCGAGTAGCTGGCTGGCGGATGTATCTTGCTGGGGATATTCACAAGTGCATCACGACTTGTCGAGCATGGTGTTGTGGAAAGTTGGCTGGTGCCACAGCGCTGGGTACTGGGTACCAAGTACCTAGCACAGGCTAACTGCAGGCAGGCTGCATCAGGTTACCTCGACTCGCCAGGCGGCGCCATCCAGCTTCCAGACTTGGTCGCCGCGCCGCCGCCAGCCAGCCGTACCAGTTCATGCAGGAGGATTTGCCACTCGGCGGGAGAATATGGCGCGCACAATGTTTCTTTTTCGTTTTTGTTTTCGGATTTCCGTTCTGGGCGCATCGTAGATGGCGCGGATACAACAGAGAGGGCAGCTAGATTTTTGCATGGCTGTCTGCGGTGCGGTGATTCACCTTGATGACCGACGACCACAGCGTCCGGCACAGACGTATCTTGTTACCCAGCTGGGCGTACCAAGCAAGCACAGGCAGGCTGTGACGCAGGCGCCCTTCTCCACGCGCAAAAAAACCGGCCAAAGCCTGCGAAGAACGAGGGAGCCCGGCCGCAAAATCTCGTATTTCTGGACCCTCGGCCCCTCCAGCCCCGATGATGGGTGGTGGTCCTTGGTCATGCTGGGTTGGCAGTTGGCCAGCAGTGGTGGACTGTGGTGCGAGCGCCGTGTGATGGCCCGCTCCAGAGCAAGCCGCCCCTTTCAAGGGCTGATACGGATAATGCTACGTCAATCAATCTTGTCCTCTCCCGGTCTTTGTCGCGGGTGTCGTCGGGCGTAGACGAGCGTTGGCGTGATGATGATGATGATGATTATGGCGTTGCCGGTTGCACCGCCTTGCCCGCCTTGCCCGCCTTGCCCGCCTTGCCCGTCTTGCACCGTCTTTGGCGGTGGCGGTGCACTACAGCGGTTAGGTCAAGGCACAGCGATGTTAGTGCAGCAACAGCAGCAAGCCATGCCGTTAACATACCTGCAACGTTGGCAGTTAGGTACTAACGTTACTACCTGTAAGTCCTGGGAGGTAACTTAATGAGCATGTAATTGCGCGCTTGCTGCCAGTATACCTCACCAAGCATGCGTCTATATCCATGCATTTCTTGCCCAATGGCCATTCTTCAGCCATTGTCCCTCCCCCGCCGCAGACCACTGTCTTCCCGCTCAGGTGCTGCTCCTGTGTTCTGTTCTGTGTCTCGCTCTGGCGCTGGTGCGTGCTCTCCTTTTCGTGCCCGTTAGTGCTCTGTTAGTGCCATGTCCATGTTATTGCTGGCGCTGGTTGCTTGCGTGCCTGCTGCTCATCCAGCCTGCGACCACCACCTAACACCTTCCACCCCACGCCTTACCATCCTGGGCTCTCTCTTTTTTTCTGCCTGCCAACCTACTACAGTACTAGTGCTGCCTGTACCTCGAACCACCGCCCAAGGTACTAAGCCTGCTCGTTCCTCTCCTCCTTTGTCCCCCCAAAACCTCTCCACCACCACTTCTCCTGCACACCTCTTGATCCTCTCGTTTTCCTTTCCTTTTTCCCTCCCCTCCTCTTACTTCTGCTTCTAATCCCCTCTATTCGACGCTGGACCTCTTTGTTTCCCTTTCTTTCCCCTCCCTTTCTTCGTCTCAGTCCCCTCTCTGTCTCTGGTCTTGACGACTTTCCCCCCTGCGCAGAGGACGCTCGTCAGCCAGCCTGAGAGCACTCTGCCCCTGATTTCTCTGTCAACCCCCGTCAACCCCGAGCCCTCAGCCGACTTTGTCCTCGTGTTTTTTCTTCCTTCTGTTTCATCTCCTCCATCTACGCAACTGCTACCGTCTTCTGTTCATCGTTGTTATCGAAATCTTTGCATCCCCTCACGCTACATTTCGACTCGCCTTCCTCGACTCTCGTCCGCCTTCTCCCACGTTGCTGACGTACCTCCACCGAACGAACCCCCGGCCTCGACTTCCCTTGCCTATAGACACAACACGTCCCGCGAGAAACGTAATACCTCGCGGTCTTGATCTTGTCCGTCTCAGGCCTCCACCCACGGTGACCTGTCTGACAAACCTCGGATCCCATTAGCTTGGCGATTCGAACCCTTCTGCTCCTTTGGATGTCTAGAGTCTCTCTTATCCTTTGCACCCCTTACCAGTAGGGACGAGCCCGTGTCACAACCCCACAAGCTCCTCTTTTGATTCTTGCAATACTCTATACTTGCTGCTGCTGGAACTCGCGTTCCACCAGCCTTTCGCTCGCTTGTATCTTGCCTGCTTGGTTCTTGATCCTGCCTCCGTCAGTTTCACTTTCTGGCCTGGCAAACTCCACACTCTCTCGGACAAACCGATAAAAAGGTTCGCTCCTCTTTCCTTGCTGATCTTGCACACGTCTTCCATGGTCTACTCATCTGGTCTCGCCCTTGCAATCTCAACGAAGCATCTACGAAGACTCGAGATAGCCCGAATGCTAACATTCCTATCAGCCAATTCACAGCACCCCTCGGGAACGCCAAAGTTCCAGCCGGTATCCTAACCTTCGAACAAACCTCGTGTCCGAGCCGTACAATACACCCGCCAACCAAATCACGCAACTCTCTCGGAGAAAGGATGGCTGCTATGATTCAAACATATCCACAACAAACCTCCACAGCCACGATGCTCCAGACGCGTCCTGCCTCCGCTGCCGCCATGATTCCTAGCAATCAGAACCGCCACGGCAACCAATATGGCCACACGTCTCGAGCCTCCTCCTATGGCAATGTCCCTACGGGATACCGAGGAAGCTCTAGCCCCGGCCAACCCCGAAGCTTTAACCAGCTAAATCATAATATGCAATGGCAACAGTATGCTGCGTACCGTACCAGCTCGTCATCCGCAGTCCCTACGACAAGTTCATATGATCCAACTGGCCAGTTCCGTGGCCATTCCAACAACGGCTCGGCCTACAACTTTAATTTCACGGTGCCCAATGTCACCCGCGATGATGCTGCGATAACACGAAACTTCAACACTCAACAGCCACAATATTACAATGCTACTGCAAACGGCAAGACTGCCCCGGACAGGTACCGGAGAGTAACTCCACAACCTCTCCAGCACAATCGCTCGCAGAGTACCAACCTGCCTGCAACCACCAGCATGTACCAGCTCCAAAATGGTTCGCTATCCGTGCCAAACTTGCCAAACGGCATAACCGGTGTCCCGCAGCATTCGGCTGAAGAGCTGTATAACCGCGCCGCTCATGATGAAGCCACGAGAATGCGTCGCCGCAGCATTCATTCTCTGGATACTCAGGGCCCTCTGCCCCCCGTCATCCGACCGGCCTCGGCTGGTCGACCATCGTCTGCTGGACGACGGGCAGACCAGAACACCAATGCGGCCGCCCTCGCGCCCGTTGCAGCCACGCACACGCGTAAAGGGAGCTCGGATAGTGCAACCTCCAGCCGCAGCGTTAGCTCACGACCATCCTCCGTAAGTCGGCCGCGTTTTTGTGATACCCTGTCGCCCCCCCTTGGCCGCAGCACACTGGCTAACAAGGATGACATGCAGGCTAACCGCACCACGCCTCCCCCCACTGGTAACCCCTCTTTCCCTGCAGACAATGCCTCCAAAACGGAGCAGTCTAAGCAACTCAATGTTCCTCCCCGTGTAGCCTCTAGCGACGCCATCAAGCGTACACACAGCCCGTCGCCGTTGTCCAAACCCGCTACCATGCCTGCTGAACCCGCCGAGCCTCGCCCAGCCACCGCGTCTGGCTCTGCCGGCCCCAAGTTGGAGAGCCCGGCGGCGAAGCATCTAGCGGCTATCAACCAAAAGGGTGCCAAGGCTAAGAGCAAGACGTCGAGACTTCGTCGTGCATTCTCGTTTGGCAGCGCTGCTGAACTTCGCAGGGTTGCCGAGGAGGAGCCTCCTGCGACCCCGTCATCACCCACCAAGCTTCACAAGGACCCCTCACCTGAGCAGACCTACGATGCCGAGCAGGCTCGTATTGCGGAGGCACAAGAGGCTGGCGGACTTGGAAATAGCATCTACGGCTCCCGGTTCTTCGGTTCGACTGACAATCTGTCCATCTCCTCCACTGCCTCGTCGGCTTCCATCATGATCCGCAAGATGGGCCGTGGAATGAAGAAGAGCACTCGATCCCTCGTCGGCCTCTTCCGTCCCAAGTCCGTCGTCGGCGTCCCAGCTGCTGAGGCAGCGATTCCCGAGATCAGCCAGGCAGCCGTCTCCATGATCACTGTGGAAGCAGAGACGCAGCGTGTCAATGTCACAGCGGACCCCACCACTACCAACGGCATCACCGGCTTCCCTCATCTGGAGCGAAATTCGATGGACGCTGCCCATGTCCCGGAAATGGTACCCGAAAAGGCGGCAAGCACTGGTAGTGACCATTCCGGATCAAGACGCAGCATTGTTGGTGGTGACAAGGAGCGTGCTGAAGTGTTGGCTGCCGTGCGTAAGGGCATTCTCAAGCGACCTGGCTCTTCCAGTCCATCGACGAGACCCAATGACTTGGCGTCCCCAGAACTCATCCTGCCCAACGTTCCTGCTATCAGCGACTCGCCCAATTCTAGCGCCCCAAGCACGCCTAATGATGAGGGTCAGGGCCACAGAAGGACTGGGTCCATTGCTCTTGGCAACGAGGACTACTTCATGAACGCGCTGCGCATGCGTTCTGATAGTAAGAGTGCTCCAGGCACACCCTCTGGGGGTAAGAGATGTGCCACCTTCTCGCCTCGCATCATCTTCCACGACACGTGGCCTCCTCAGGAATACGACCGCCGAGGCGAGATTGCTACATGCAACCGTCTCACCCCCATGCTGGCGCAGCAGATCAAAGAGGAACTCAATAGCTTCAAAATGGTTAGTGCTTGCTGTGTGGTTCGCTGCGTCGATGCGTATGCTAACAATGAATGCAGGAGATGGAAGTCCACGAAAACTCCAAGATTTACACCCACTTCTTCTAATGACGGCAACTCTCGCATTTGTCCTGTTGACTGGAAATTTGGATGTTTGGACGAAAGCATGGCAACATGCCGAGTCACATTGTATTCAATCATGTTTTACACATTGGCGGCGTTCAGGAACTGCATATTTGGTGTCCATGGTGTTTTGTTTTTCAACTTTCATTTATCCATAGTATCTTATTTGTCGTTTTACGCGTGGAATTTGTCCTATGGAATTTAGCGCAGCAATCATACAAGCGTTTAATATGTTGAGCGAGAAGAAAAGGGAAGTTGCCCTGCCCGCGAACTTTGCCACGGTCTAAGAAGCAGCGGATGGCGCGAGGAGAGAACAATACCTACTCATGGTGTGAAGTGAGGACGGTGACATACAATGATACAATCTCGGCCCACCAAGAAGATGGTGGCGGCCCCCACCAAGTCTAGGCCAGCATTTTTATTTTTGGAACTTGCTCCAGTGACTTCCAATTTTTTTTTTACAATCACCTCTTCTCCAACAAGCGCGCAGCCCAGCCCACGGCGTCTACCCGCACAATTCATGCCGCGGGAGTCCAGCTCATAGTATTTATGCTTGGCATCGCGTATGGACGGAGACTGGCTTGCTGGCGACCCTTGATCACCAACCATCGACAGTCGCGACGCCTTGCCTCCATGGCCGTGGCACAGCAGACCGAACAACGCGGGGACAGCCCGGTCGGAGCCGCGACGGCCGCAGCCGCGACGGCCGCCACCGCTACGAGCATGGGAACGGCGAAATTACATGGGAGGGCGTTCTACGAAAGCATAGGAAGTCCCAAGTACATCGTGGCTCCCATGGTGAACCAGTCTGAGTTTGTGAGTTGCCCCGAATTCCCATATAACAAGGAAGCGCATGTGAGCTGACCACACAATCACGAATCCAGGCCTGGCGCATGCTTTCCCGCTCGTTCCTCTCGGCCGACGAAAAATCCAAGATGCTCGCGTACACACCCATGTTCCACGCGCGCCTCTTCTCGCAGGACCCCAAGTACCTCAAGGCGCACTTCCAGGCGACCCGCCCCGGCGGCACGACGACGACGACGACGACGACGACGACGACGAC